>SKCR01007569.1:0-56019 GCA_019454045.1 Zanthoxylum bungeanum | reverse complement strand
ATCAAAATAACCAGCCATATAGGCGGAATTAAATTACCAACCGACCAGTCTGGCGGTATCCTTATTAAGTCCAATTTAAAACATTGAATATATTATAATTATGGGAGAATAATCTAAGTAGCAATAGTAAAAGAATTACCTTTTACCCTAGCAGGGGGAAGTTACCTCCTCATGGATGAATAGTAACTGTAAAAAGTAAACAGTAAAAATAATTACTATTAATATTCAAAAGTAAAAATTACTTTTACAGAATGTAATTACTATTACTATTACAAAACTTAAAGAACTAAGTACACTGAAATCTGAAATTTCGAGCTCTATTTATAGGCGCGGATAAGGGTCTGGCGTCGCGACGCTGGAACAGTAAATTGTGGCACAATGACTGCTTGACACGTGGCGAGCGGCTAAGAGATCAGATCCTTATCCGATGACGTGGCATTGTTCATGACGTCATTGCTTACGTCACGCTGAGGGCGATTGTCGGCAGCGTTAGATCGCGACACGTGGCACCGGCGCACATTAGCAAGTCCGTTGAGATGTCAACACGTGGCACGGTGCAAGATAGCATAGATGATGATTGTCGGCATCGTAGGATGATGACACGTGGCAGGCGTAAGTTAGCAAATCTTCTGTGATGGTGACACGTGGCACGGCGCACATTAGCAAAGTCAACTTTTCAGATTCTGACCCGTTGACCCGGCGTACTTTAGCAAATCCGGCTCATGCGGGCGTCGCGACGCGCAAGGCTTCAGCGTTGCGACGCTGAAATGACGATTTTGCCCTTTTTGTCCAATTTTTCCTGTTTTGCTCCAAATCACCTTCAGAATGTCCTGAAACTTTATTTATCTACAAAAAATAACAAAAACACATCAAAATATTCACAAAACTCAAGTAACTATACAAAATATTAGGTTAAATGAGTGGGAAATAGTGATAGATTTACCACTCATCAGAAGGTAGGATTTACTAACTGAACAATATTGTAATCTGGTAATGTCATGATGGCAATGGTGGATAGTTGGCCTACTTTGGCTTTAAATACTTCTTTTGAGAAATCTGTTGTGAATTGCCGATATAGTTATGGTTTTCATAAACATGGAACCTTTTGGTTGATTGGTAAGGACCAGGCTTACCTCTTTCATTTGCGACAAACATGTACTCTATATTGTAGTCAAGTACTTTCTTCACAACAAATAAGGAAAACTGAATATGAACTTTTTTGTTTTTATTCAGATTGAGAAGATTGTTCTTTTTCTATTGGAACAACAAGGTCTTCTTGCAAGCAGGCTAGCCAGGCTTAGGGAACAGCATGATGCTCTTCTACGACAGCCAGATATATCCCAAATGACAGAACTACGAGAAGCTTATAGGGGAGCAGGAATTGATCTTTTGAAGCTTCTGTATTTTGTTGAGATAAATGCCATCGGTCTGCGTAAGATACTGAAGAAGTTCGATAAACGTTTTGGTTATAGATTCACCGATTACTATGTCAAAACTCGTGCTAATCATCCTTACTCCCAGTTGCAGCAAGTGTTCAAACATGTGGTAATGTGTCAAAAGTACAAGAGCCCATTCATCTTTTTTTCTTCTTTTTTTAAATGTTAGACATTTCTACACTTGGGCTTTGCTGCATGCTATTATTATTCTCTTGAAAATTGGAGGACACTGTAAACTTGTGAGTTTTGGGGTATGCTAGAACAATATTGAGTGTAAAATAGTGTCTATAAAATTATTGTTTTCTTGTGAAGCTTTACATTCCAATGCTATGATCTACAGGGGTTAGGTGCTGTTGTAGGAGCCATATCTCGAAACCTTCATGAACTTCAGGATCGTCAAGGAAGCTACTTATCCATATATGATGAGCCTGCTCTTCCCCTCCAGGTTTATCATGCTAATCCAATTTTAAATTCTCCGACTCTGTTCATGTACCAATAGCAATCATAAGTTTTTGGATTTACCATGTAGGATCCTGTAATCGATTCAATAAAAGCAGCTGTAGACAGGTTAACCAACTCTACAAACTTCCTCAACTTTATGGCACAACATGCACTGATTATGCAAGAAGAGCTACCCACTCCTGTTGAGGAACATATTGATGATCATAAATATCATTTTATGTCACTTCTATTGAATTTAGCAAACACGTTTCTTTATATGGTGAATACATATATTATTGTCCCTACCGCAGATGACTACTCCATGAGCCTTGGAGCTGCTGCAACAGTTTGCGGTATTGTTATCGGGGCAATGGCTATTGCTCAAGTCTTTTCTTCTGTGTATTTTAGCGCTTGGTCAAATAGATCATATTACAGACCTCTTGTATTCAGCAGTATTGTTCTTTTCCATCGGAAATGCCATGTATGCATTGGCTTATGATTTCAATTCAATAGCAGTTCTCTTAATTGGCCGTCTTTTCTGTGGGTAAGTGTTCTTTGTTTTCTTTTCTTTGTGTAATTCCTTGAAGGATTTTACCCAGAAAATTCCTAGTAACTTCCAATATGCTTTCTAGTGCATTCAGTCCTTCCTTACGTTCTTGAATACCTGCCTACCAACGGTGATGTGCCACTATTGGAGATTTAAGATTGATTCAAAGCTCATTTATTTTATAATAAAACATATCACCCAAAAAATGCTTTTCTTGGGGAACCATGCATTAGTTCAATCGTCCATATGAAATACACAATACTTATGCTTTGTTTCTATCTCATCATAGGTTGACAGAGTTGTAAATTTTATGCTGCAGTTTCGGTTCTGCTAGAGCTGTTAATCGGCGTTATATAAGTGACTGTGTACCTCTAAAAATCCGCATGCAGGCATCGGCAGGGTTTGTTAGTGCCAGTGCTCTTGGAATGGCTTGTGGTCCTGCTCTTGCTGGCCTGCTTCAAACAAATTTTAAAATCTACAAGTTGACATTTAATCAAGACACTTTACCTGGCTGGATTATGGCTGTGGCCTGGCTTTTATATTTGGTATGGTTGTGTATCTCATTTAAAGAACCTTCTCGGGATATTGAAGAGAATCATACACCGCATGAATCGAACACTGGTATGTTAAATCATATCACACTATCTTTTGTGGCTTGATATTTTTGACACATGCCATCATGTTTCACCAGTCATTCCTGGGTTGTTGAACGAATCATTGATCCATTGTTATGACACTAAACTATTTGAATATCTCTTTTTATGACTTTCAATTATTTTGTAATCATAAAAAACTGAAACCTTTAAATATCGCTAATTTTTTAAGTTTTGATCTTTCCAGTCTTGTAAACTTCAGTTTGATAGATTTCAATTGAAGTTATAAATCTACAAAATTTTGAAGTTATGAATAGTTCCTTACCCCCAAGTTAAACATATAATTATACTGATGGAAGTGCGTAGAAATTTTAAAATGATGATATTTTATTTCAAATAATTTATGCAGGCAGCGACAGATTCAGCTTGGTAACTAGGGATAGTTGGTCTTTAATTCTTGTCTGTTAAGAAAACATGCTTCATTGGCTATTCAATTTCCGTAATTATATTTGCCTTATGTGGTATGTGACAGATCCTTAACATAGTGTGCCGGTCTTTGACCTTTAGTGTAGAGTGGTTTCCCTAACCAGCCCTGTATTGGCTTAGAGACTCTTTGTGCAAAAACTTGCTAGGACTTACGAGTGTGTACAATGAGTTTTATAAAACTACGGTCCATTTTGGATACTCATGCTACTCATCAAGCTTACAGAGATTCTGTTGAGTGTTGATCTCCAGCGGCTAGCTCAGCTGAATGGGACCAGTCATGAACTAAACATTAAAGGCCTAATAATCAATACCAGTAAGATAACCTACTATTGGAGTGTGGATCTTGGAATTTGTTCTACCTTATGTAGAACAATGGTTGTGTAGTTCTACCTTGGAGAAAAATGATTGCACTTCAGACATAAGTTGAGATGAGCCAAGTACATATTTGACTGCTCGAATAGTTGTATCTAAACAACCTTTCTTTGTTTATTTTATCAAATTAAATCCATTCCATCTATGTAAAATAAAAATGTTTGATTTCGGTGTTGACAGAACCGGTAGAAATTGATGCTCTTGAAAAAGGTATTCGTCAGCCATTCCTCATAACCTCAGAAGAAAAACAAGAAGATGAAGATGGTGACGAAGAATGTGATGCAAGTGAGGAAGCTTCTGAGGTATCTCATGGACCGGCCACTTCAATTAGATCAGCGTACAGACTACTTACGCCCTCTGTAAAGGTAAGAAATCGACTCCAAATATTTTCTTAGTTTCCAAAACATTGATGCTCCAGTTCAGTGATTTTCATGGATTGTGTTGTTGGCATGGAAAGTACATAGATCTACGTGGACACTTAAATGATTTTCCAGAATAAATAAATAAATAACAATCAATACAGGGTTTTCCGTATTCCTCCCAATATAAGACTCTTATTTCTCTTGGGTAAACTGGCCATCTTTGCTAAATGTGATCTGCCAAATTATTGACCTTCAGATTCAAGCTAAAATGCTTATTTTTTCAAATCACCTCTCACTAAATTCTTATCTATTTGCCAGGTTCAATTGTTGATATATTTTATGCTCAAGTACGTGATGGAGATTTTACTCTCTGAATCTAGCGTTGTTACCACATACTATTTTAGATGGTCCACTGGCACAGTGGCAACTTTTCTTGCATGTCTTGGCCTTACTGTTCTTCCAGTAAACATCATCATCGGAAGCTATATTAGCAACATGTTCGAAGATAGGTAACTTTTCAACAGATGCATGTTCTGATCCTCTTATCTTTTCTGATGTGAAGTCCGGAGTTTTTTTTTACATCTTCCCTCTTTGATATGGCTGCAGGCAAATTTTATTGGCATCTGAAATCATGGTTTGCATAGGCATACTCTTTAGCTTCCATGTGTTCATCCCCTACTCTGTGCTGCAATATGTCTGCTCGGGACTCATCTTGTTTGTTTTTGCTGAAGTACTTGAAGGTTTGATATATTTGAGTAGTTGTTAAGCTATAAAAACACAAGAATTCTAATGCATCATATCTCATGATTTTGTAATATATTTGGTGCAGGTGTCAATTTGTCTCTACTATCGCGGGTGATGTCGTCCAGGCTTTCTCGGGGAACCTACAATGGCGGGTTACTTTCTACAGAAGCTGGGACAATTGCTCGGGTAATTGCAGACGCAACGATAACGCTGGCTGGGTACTTGGGAGAGAGCAAGCTCTTGAATGTCACTCTACTCCCCTCACTCATCATCTGTGTAGCTTCCATTATAGCTACTTCTAATACCTACAACACTCTCTATTGATCCATTAAGATGTCATGAGTATTCATTCCCCCCCCCCCCCTTATTATTTATGCTATTATTTCAACTTTGATTTATTATTTTTGTACATTAGAAGAAAAGTAGGTCATTGATTTTCTTCAATTGGGTTGAATAAATTTTCAGGTTTATGCACAATGCTTATCATGCGAGTGAAATCTAAAAACTTGAATTAGTTACTTATTTATTTATTTATTTTTTAAAAAAAATCTGATTATTTCTGTTTCATTGCCCACATCTTTTCATCTATCTTAGGGTTTGTTTGTTTTCGTGATGAGAATCTGCCTGGAACAAGCCAAGCAAACCCACACAAGATTGATATCGTTCCAAAGAAAGTCAAGGCAGAACAGAATCAAAATCTCTAACCTCTGAAGAGCAAGCAACAAAAACCTAGAGTGCTAAGGGGGCCCCACAAAAGGGTTAGTAAGCATTTGATAAGCCAAAGTCAATGAGAACAAATTGAGGGTTACTCAAATCTCAAGAAAATAGTGATTTTTATTAAAAGATAGGTTGTTTTCATTACAATGAATAATGTCCCTTTAAATAGGTGGCTAACCCTAATTCTGCCCAAACATAATAAAATCCTAGTAAAATAAACTTAATAACACATAAAATCCTTTAAATTTTTCGTGCATGAGCTTTTTAATTTAATTAAAGTTCAGCCCAACACTAAAAATCACAACTTTAAAAAATATAAAACATAAAAGCTATAGGGATAATTTGCATCTGCAATTTGATCAAGAAGGATTCTGAATTGGTCTTTTACATAAATTATAAAGTTGTAGATCCATGAGTCATCTTCTCAATGCAACTTGAATCACTGGAATCAGACATCGAATGAGAAAGTAACAACCAAATTACGAAGACTGCGCAAATCCCACCACTGCTAATGCACCATTCAGAAATTAAGTCCAAAATCATTCAAGGCAGCCCATGCATGTCCAAGACTCATTCCATTCTTGCCTTAGAGATAATAAAGCCTTCATACCAAGTCTCATGCATGACCCAAACTCCAAAACCCAATGAATCTTCCAAATCCACCAAAATGACCCAAAACACCAATCTGACCAAACCATGCAATCAGCCACAACTTCAAGTTAACTTGGCCCAACAAACAGAGCTCATTCTAGATCACATCATTCTCCCTCTATTGAAAAGGATTCGCCCTCGAATTTGAACCCGGATAAGCATCACTAATGTTATCGCTCACATCAATATCATCACTATGATCAACACCATCAATCACCTCACTCTTATTCATAGAAACATCAACATGTTTCATTTCATTACTCAAGGCTACGCTCATATCCTTCTTCACTTCACATTTTGCTAACAGCTTTTTATCTATCAATTCTGGAAGCTCTCTTAGTAACATTCTAAACTCAACAATCGCATTCCTCCTCTTTGCCCACTCTTCTTCACTTATTAGCATGTACAACTCTTCCTTATAGACCTCTTGTAGGGTTAAAGGAGCAAGCTTGCTAATTTTTCCACCATACCTAAATTTATACATATTCCTATCCATATCATAAATTACTTTATTGAAATTATACCAAGGCTTACCCAATAAAACATGTGTATGACACAAAGAAACCACGTCACATACTACTTGGTCAACATACTTTCCAATTGCAAAACTTACCACAATCTTCTTATCAACCTCGAACTCTCCAAAATCACTCATCCACTTATAAGGTCTATCAAGAGGTATCAATGGTAATCCCAATTTTTCCACAAGAGTAGTGCTAGCTAAATTTGTGTGATTCCCTATATTAATAATCATACTACACATCTTACTATTGATAAAGCATCTCGTGCGAAAGATAAATACCATTTTGTCCATCAGGTTATGTATATAAATCAACCCTTTACTTGAAAGACACCAATAATGATTAAAGACTCAAAGAATCACTAAGAACACTAAAAAACACAATAAATTGACTCAAAACACCGAAACCAAAACAAGAACACAAACTGAAACTGAAACCAGACTGAAATAATAATTAATATTTGATAGAAATTTTAAGACTCGATATGTACAAGGATAGAATTCGGCCAACCACTATCGAATTCGTATCCTCGAGTACTTATAAATCAATATATTATGGATTTTATAACTCTTTCTGGATTAAAAGATACAACTATTTAAAATTTGGTGCGCGGCTAGAAAATTCTAGACGATAAAACTGATTTTTTTTTTTGGATTTTTTTTACTGTAATAACTCAAGAATACAAGTAAATTATGCAAAGATACAAAATCAAGACAATGACTGAATTAAAACAAGGCAAGAACGAAACACAAGACATAAAAACCGATGGAAACAAGACAAGATAAAAACAAGAAGCAAATCTGAATGGAAATAAAAAAAAAATGAATCTGTTTATTTTTATTTTTATTAATTTTTTATGAACGAAACACAAGGAAAATAAAAGGATAAAATCTGACCTTGGAACCTTTGCTTCTGATACCAACTGATGAGAACCAACCTGGAACAAGCCAAACAAACCCACACGAGATTGAGATCGTTCCCAAGAAAGCCAAGGTAGTACTGAATCAAAACTCTAAACTTCTGAAGAGCAAACAACAAAAACCTAGAGTGCTAAGGGGGTGCCACAAAGGGTTAGCAAGCCTTTGATAATCCAACGTCAATAAGAACAAGTTGAGGGTTACTCAAGTCTCAAAAAAATAGTTATTTTTATTAAGAAAATAGTTGAGGGTTACTCAAGTCTGAATTGGTCTTTTACGTAAACTACAAAGTTGTAGATCCATGAGTCATATTTTTAATGCAAGTTGAATCACTGAAATCGGACATCGGATGAGAAAGTAACAACCAAATTACGAAGACTGCGTAAATTCTGCCACTACTAATGCACCATTCGAAAATTAAGCCCAAAATCAATCAAGGCAGTCCATATACGTCCAAGACCCGTTTTATTCTTGCCTTAGACATAATAAAGCCTTCATATCAAGTCTCATGCATGACCCAAACTCCAGAACCCAAGCAATCTCCCAAATCCACCAAAATGACACAAATACACCAATCTGATCAAACCATAAAATCGGCCACAACTTCAAGTTAACTTGGCTCAATAAACATAGCTCATTTTGGATCACGTCATTCCCAATATATAATTTTTTGAAAAATATTTTTGATCATACCTAACATTGAAAAACACTTTCTATTATGGAAAATAATTTTCATGAAAAATATTTTATTTACGGAAATCATTTTAAGAAGAAACAAACACTTCCTTTGAAACTATTATTATGTGTTGCGGCTTTTAATCTAAAAACTTGAATAGATATGATTATTTACCTATGATATAATAAATATTTTTCTTTTACATCTAATTATAAAATTTACTAAAATTAGTAAAAATAACTTGATATTTATACCCTTTACATAATTTATTACAAGTTTGAAATATTTATGTTCTATTATTGAAAAAGTTAATTATATATTGTCCCAAAAAGAACTTGTATCGTTATAATCACGTTCAAAATGGGTACATAAACTATTGGTGCGTTTGGCGCGTAATATTATACATCATCAGGATTCTGTATAACATTAATTTAATATAATACAATGTTTGGCGATAATGTTGCCCACCCCGTATTATATTATTTAATGTTGCTCACATTGTTGGGATTATGACGTATTGCACTAAAAATTTTTAAAAAATTTATTTCCTATCTAATCATCAATATTATTTTATTTATATTAAAATTAAAATATTAATATCATTACAATATTATTAAAATATTAGAATTTAATTAATATTAATATTAATTGATATTATTAAAAATTAATATTAAAAAATATTATTAAATATTAATTTAATAGTAAAAATATTATTAAAATACTTAAAATTTAAATAATATTAATACTAAAAAATATAATTAAAATATTAAAATTAATATTAAAAAATATTATAAAATATTAAAAAATTTATAAAAATTATAAATTATAAAATATTAATATTAAAAAAATTCTTACAATATTAAAATATTATAAAATGTAAAAAATTTATTAACTAAATATTAAAAATCTTCTTAAAAATAGTATTAAAATATAATACTTAAAAACTATTATTAAATATTCAAAACCCATTAAATTTCTCTTATATTCAAAAATTAATATTAAACTAAAAAATAATTCTAATACAATACATTGTACAACATTAAAATAATACAATATTATTATAATGCACCTTAATATATTAATATAATACACCCTACATTAAATAATACAATACAGTGTGTCAAATGCACCGATGAATAAACAACTATAAGAGGAAGCTATTATTGGATCTGTAAATTCACACTGTTCTAACCTCTGTGCATAAAATTTTGTTCAGAATTATAAAGGTATGTCACACATAAGAAATTAAACAAGTGATATCCATATTGACTAACATTAAATTTGAACAGAACAAGGGTATTGTCCCATGGAGTGGTCTTCACTCTTCAGAGATGGTACAGTACAGAAAGCAGAGCACACAGTCTATCTCAAGAGTGAGATAGGACACCGCTGGAGGAGAGCTGCTTCCCTCATCCCAAAAATTACCTTTTTACCCCTCCTCAAAATCATATTATTTTATTTATTTATTTATTTATTTATTATTTATTTATTTATTTATTATTTTATTATTTTTGTAATATTTATATTTTTTTTTCTCTTTTACTTAATAGTCTTTAAATATTTATTCTCTTTTATTTGTTTAATAAAGCTTATATATTTTTTTTATTTCTTGTTATTTATTTTATGTTTCTTTTTCTTTCTTCATTTAATTTTCTTTTGATTCTTTATTAGTTTATTTAACACTACGTATGTATAATGAAATGTAACCTCCATTTTTTGCTTTATTAAAAATCATGTTTACTCTATTTTGTAAAAGCAGTGATATGAGTTGTTTACTTTTAAGTTGTTTGTCTTGTTTGCTTTATGTATAATGGAATGTGACATCTGCTTTTGCTTTTGCTTTTGTTTTTGTTTTATTAAAAGTCGTGTTTAATTTACTTGGTAAAAGCAGTGGTGTGAGTTGTGTATTTTTAAGTTGTTTGTCTTGTTTGCTTTCGTAAAACAATGTTTGTATTTACTTTAACTTTATTTTTTCTAAAATTGTGTCGACTATCTTTTAGAAAAGCTTTGTTTTTTTTAAAAAAAAATTGGAATCTTATCGTGTTAAGTGTGTTCCAGCTATAATACTTATCTTGTAAGCATATTCTTATATAAAAAAGTAGTTTGTAAGTTTGAAGGCAAGATCGTCTATAAGATCATTTGAGCCTTTTGAATTAGGCAAACCTCTCTCTCATACTCATTCTTTTTCAACCTCTTATTCTCTATTTTTGGAACATAGTTCTCCTCTTAGTAGAACATTATGGATGTCTACAACTTGGGTTTATTTTTCAGATAGTTGGTCATGTGAGAATGATGTTTTAAGTGAGGAGAGTACCTCCAACAATAGTCGCGATTATACGCCCGAATTTTTCTACAAACTAGGTTAGTTAGTATCGTTGTCTTATGTAGGTTTGTTATTATTTTGGAAATAGAGAAATTATGCATATTTTTTTATTTATACATCTTCGTTATAATTTTTATAAAGATCTTTGAAAGTAGAGAAGATATGATAAATTGGGCGAAATGAGTTGTTCTGGAAATAATATTGTGGTGGTTATTCAAAATTATGTCAATTTCAAAGACGGCAAGTTGCCAAGACTTATGTGTTAAAGAGGTGGAAAGTACAAACCACCAATGTATATCATTAATGGGCAATCCTTAATAAGGAATACTGAGACTAAAAAATATGAGTGCCCATTTGAGCTGCGAGGTGTACCAATACCTCCAGACGGCGTGATGTCGGGTTTAAGGGTTGTCTGTGATTTCCATAACCATCAAGTAGCAAAATATATTGATGTCTATGTGTATTTGTCTAAGTTAAAACCAATAGAGAAACAATTTGTGCTCAACATGGTCAACAACACCGCACCTCATAAAATTCTTAGTATTTTGAAGAAAATAGACCCGTCAAACACTACGATAATTAAAAACATTTACAATGTCATTGTCACAAATAAAAAATCCAAACGGGACGATCTAACTTCTATTTAGTATGTCTTAGAGTAATTAATTAAGAAAAATTACCTCCATGATTACCTTACAAATCCATATACCAACAAAATCACTAATATTCTTTGGTTTCATCCTAAAAACGAGTTATCTATTAACTTTCCATCTATGTTGATCATTGTCGCAACAAAAAAGATCAATGAGTATCGGATACTACTGTTGGAGATTATTGGTATCACATTCAAAATGCAAACTTACTCGATTATGTTCACATATCTTAGCAATGAGAGGACAATGCAACTTCCATGGGTATTATCAATCTTAAAGAAGTGGATGGTTGAAAATGGGACATCGTTGCCATCGGTGTTTGTTTCAAATCATGATTTGGCATTTATGAACGCTATTGATGCATGTTTTCTCATGGCACGTCACATCCTTTGTATTTGGCACATATGTAGGAAACAACTTTCCTTAGCGCGGCGAAAGTTGCTTGTGGTGGCACCGGGTCCGGTATGGATCTTTAAAAATTTCTTTGTCTTATCTCTTTGTTGTAGTAGCCGAGATCAATGCTTTGTTGTCCAACACTTGGATCAACCAATCGATCTTCAAAACTATGACTCGAAACCAACAAACAGAAGTGTGGGCTTCACTCACAAAGATTAAACTCTAAACGATTTAGAGAATCAAGATGTCACAATTGGTGTTTGGCTTTAGGAATTTCAAACACTCTCACAACACTTGTGAATGTTTGAACTCTCTCTATTTTTCTCTCAAATCTTTCTCACAATATTTGTGTGAATGAATGCAAAATGTTAACTTTAAGGCTTTTGCATATGCTAAATACAATCGTGATCCATATGAAAGTGGCTTAGATAGTTATTTATTTATTATTTATTTATTTATTCAGTTTAGTTTTTATTTTATTTTATGCTTGAATTGCTAGGGAATAGCAATAAGCTGGTTGATGGTTGTGATAAGTGCACGAAAGTGTACTTAGAACACTGTTAACTCAGCTTTATTATCATATGTTTTAATCTTAATTAGAATTACTTTGTTCTTTGTCATTATGAAGCAATGGATCAATGAGAATGGAGCAATTAAACATGTTTTGGAGCCTAACAGACGTATCGAACGCACGCGGGAGCATCAAAAGCGCAAGACGCGAAGACCAGCAAGCAAATCTTAATGGCGCCGCGGCACCCAAGTCCTTGGCGCCGCGGTGCCTGAACCAGATGCGTTCCCTATACATACATGCAGAGAGTTGGGCACCGCGGTGCTGGTGTCTGGGCACCGCGGCACCCCGAAAGTCACCAAAACCCTGATTTTGAAGACTTTGATGCGTATTATGATTCCGAGGCCTCCCTATATAAACCCAACTTCGTCCAAACCTTAAAAGAGGAGAAAATCAGAGAGAAACAAGAGAAAAACACACACACAAATAGCAACAAATATAAAATCAAGGGATGAGAGCGAAGAACTTTAAGGAAACCATGACATCTCTTCGATCTATCAAGGCTGTATCTCTTTCTCGCATGGAGAACTAATCTCCTAGGCAAAGCTAATGATGAACTATTGTATCTAAACTTCTTATATTTATGTTGTTGGTTCCTAGAAACTCTTTTAACGTTTAATAAAATTGATGGTTGTTATTCTTTATTATTTTATATTTCTGAACCTAGAGACTGTGTTTTGTCAACTCCCATATAGATCCAGTCATGCTTCTTCTATGTGTGATTTGCGAACCCAATTATGACTGGTAAAGTTGTTTTATGTGTTGGTCTTCTACTGCAGTATTGCCTGAAGGTATATTGTCGACGTTAGATAGCTCGTAACGATAACTTTGTGTGCTGTTAACATAGAGAAAACAATCATTGATTAACTTAGAATTTAACATGTTTAGAATTGAACATCTTCCGATTTTTTCTTTGGGATGTGAAACCTTCAATCAAGTAATAAAACAGAATCAATAATTGAATATAGGGATTTGATACAAGAGGGATTTTTGACGCTTTGCTGTTTATCTCTACTGATATTCTTAATATATTTTTCCATAGTTCTTACTTTATATTATCAATTCAATATATCTTTTCATTAAATTATTGCTAACATTTTTGTTTGAGTAAACAAGTTCTTTGTAATCATCTCTCTGAGGAATCTATACCCCAACTATATTGTGATAACTGTAAGTAACCACAAGTACTTTTTGGGCGTAATCATCCAGCTCTACATGTGCACATGTTCTGAATCCGTTAATTCCAAGTACCGTCAATTCTAGTGTCTGTTCCAAGTTACATCTGAGGTGGGTTTTTTCCCATGCCTCCAAAAATCATCAAAAATCATACTTTTAAAATCAACATTTTCTAAAACAATCTAATTCATAAATAACTGGGAATCATTACGGCTAACGCCATATAACTGAAAAGTAAGACTCACATAAAAAACAATTAAGTTAAATCAATTTGAGAAAACGGTCCACTCAGTGATTTGGAATCTGGCTAACACTTCTTCCCTTCATTGAAGAAAATTATGATTCCTCCCGATAATCTATAGTCGATAAACTTAATTAGAATATGAGTTGTGAAACATGCTTTAGAAGTAGGCTAGGTTTCTCAAAATATACACTTCACATGTTAGAAAATCATTTATCACAAAATATAATTCCCCAACACAACCTCACACAATTGCCAAGGGTTTATCTTGCCACATTTGAACTTTCCAACATGACCAAGAAGAATTCATGTCTTAACCTCAATCCAACACTTGAATTAACATCATTCAACAACAATGGAAATAAAAAAATAGATCCCCATTTTATTAGATGAAATTCAGTCAACCCCTTAAGGGGAAGAATGTTGGGGCATTCAACACAATCGTGCTTAATCCATGTGTATAAGATCATAAAATGCATAAATATGCTTACTACTCATTGTATTTAAGCCAATCTGCAAACGTGATAAATTAAGGTTCATGAATGACGATTTGAGGCTTTTAATATTCAAGCTCAAATTGAAATTAGAAGAGGGAAATAATATTAGAACTCACTTTGCATGAGAAAGAAGCTTAAGATCAACCCCAATTGCTTCCAAATATTTCTTCAAGCTTCTTTTCAAGCTTCCCACATTTTTGCCCAAAATGCAAAGGATGAGTGAATAGTGCAGGTTTTATAATGAGAAGGAATGATTTTTTTATTGCAAATGGATGGCCAAGATTGTGCCACATCACCCAATTTTAGATCTCACCCGAAATTTACTATAGCTGTCAAGGAAATCATGATTTTTGACCTGTTTCTGATTCAAATTTGGAACAATGTCTAACGCGGAAATTGTAGGTCTCGGTCTTATCTTTCCAAAGATATAAAATTCATAAAATTGGAGATCTTATGAAAAAGTTATGGCTCAAATAATAAGGGTTATTCGGAGTGAAACATCGAACAAATTTCGTATCGGAACTGCGAGGAATTTACCGAATGTCCAAAAATTTATTTCATGAGCACAACCATGCTTGAACATGATTTATATCATGTACTATGCCTCCTATAATATAGTAGTCGATGAAATTACTGGGGTGCTATATTTTCTTCCCCCCTTAAATAGGATTCGTCCTCGAATCCTGTTTAATATTGGAACTCTGGAATATTTCTAGGCTTGAAACTGCTTGACACCGAAAAACTTACCACAAGTCATAGGATTCACATGCTAAATTTTAAGCCACCAACTTTCAACTGACTACATCCTCATAACCAATTATGTTTCATCAGTTATATCGCACTATATGACAATGTGATTATCACGTTGGACCTTGTATGCCATGATTGGAAGTTACAACTGGGGTGCATTCTAATTTTTACCTGTGTGAACCCTTACTCTGCTACAGCTACTCTGCATCATCTTGGTTCAATATAACTCAATAACTAAGATCTCTGCCAAGCTAATCATTTACCAATTGACTAGTAAGTATTCATACTTTTCGTCTTATCTTAGCATCTGATTTATGTATAATACCTCTTGCCATGCTAGCACATACTGCACTAAAGTTCTTGGGTTTTTATGGATAATCTCTTGAATTCTTAACTGTGAGGTAATTCTGGGAAACCATAACTTAACTTTACCGTTAAATCTATGTTACATTTTCCGTTAGCGTATAACCGAAAAATCAAGAAACATCTAAATTACAAGCATGTGCAAACATCAAAATTGGATTTTATATCATATATCAAACATGAAATATGTGATGGATGTATGATCAGACCTGCTTAGAGGCCATTTTGTTGGGGTCATTCATTGCAGAAGCGCGGTTTGGGCTAAATTATAATTTTAAAATTTTTAAAGTTCCCGAAAAAATTATTCGATATTATATATCTATAATTTATTCATATTTCACCTAAACATATTATTCGATATCATATAATGATATAATTAATTATGAAAATACCGTGAAACCTTTGCAAAAATGACTTTCAACAAAATGGCATAAAACACACTTTTGGCTGAACGGATTAACCAAAACCATAGGGACAGTCTAGGTCAGCCCGTATATTATTCGGTCAGTCCATAGGCATGACCTCCCGATTACAGAGATTAGTTTCTCGGGATCCGATATATGCTTCGTACGAGGCAGACACAGAGCCAGCCCTAGGCATAACATGTGACATCCGATACTGGATCATATTACGTATTATATAACATTAGTATTATTATGCCTGCTACAGATAATATTCCTCGGTGAATATTTCTGGAGAATTGGGTAGGCACGGTGTTTTGCTAGAAGCCAACCATGTCTTGTAAATCAGTGAGAACGTGGTACTCGGTACGCCGTCACTCATGTATACTTGTTCTTGACAGTTCCTCCTTTATATCCTTTTACTTAAGGTTCTTTTCGTCTTCTTTACTGCTCTATTCTATACTTGAAACTTTTGTGATCTATGTCTCAGTCTTCTTATCCAAGGGGTATTACTTTTTAAATCTTACCATACCTTATAGGCTACTATACTACACCACAGATTTACTTATTTATGGGAATATCGTTGGGATGAACATCGGAAAATAATAGTAGATAATTTTCATAACATTACACATTGTCTAAGTTATGGATTTTTAACCAAGCAGTTTCTCACACTATTTTACGTAATACTGCAATCCCCAACGGAAAATGAGAATTCAATAATTAAATCGAATTCCATAGTGAGAATTGGACTACATGAATATATTTCGACTCACAGCCTTGGCACGTGACTAAAGACCTATAGCAACCGACTTTTTCATTTAGGAATTAAAGAAAAAGAATATCAACAGAATATTTCGTGGAAGGCATATTAGTGAGCCCTTAGGTGCTAGTATAAGACCGAAGTCCTAATAAATATAGACTGGAAGAAAGATAAAGAGTATAGCCCATATGTTTCCTTTCGTGATGCACCGTTATAAATAAGGCTTAAGATGACTTGGACCAAATTTAAGGAAGTATAGCGTAAAAAGGGCCAAGGAAACTAAGTATACGAATATGATTGTGAGCAGGACAACACTTGATGAAATAAGATTGTAGGAATAAGTGAAAATGGGATAACCAGGCAAGGAAAACAAGTCGGTGTGAAAAATAATTAACCAGATTTGCATTAGCAACGAATTTAAAGGTACGGGAAGAGTATGAATATTAATCAGAAAAGAATCACTAGCGTCGCTGAATATAAAAGTCATCGATAAACAATAAAAGTAAGCTAGAATTATATGGAGAATTTGACCATGAACCATAAGGTCCTAAGCCCCACAGATAGGCAGAAATAAGAAAACTTGAAGGATGGAACCGATAAGCATTTAGAGCTTAGCAAGGTTAAATAGTTAAGTTATGAGAATGAATGTCATGATAAGATTGAGTACGTGGCACTAAGGAAATACCTAGTAAAAGTAATCTTTATACATTTACACCTAGAAGGGAAACATGATATGAAAATGCCTAGTCATAGAGAACATTAGTATTTTTAGAGACTCAGAAGTACCAGCTAGAAGAACCCGGATATATAGTCAAATAAGAATTCAAATTGAGACTTTATCCTCAATTTGAATAAAAGTCAAATTGAGACTTTTTCGGTTCGGGCTCCTGAATTGATACCTCTGGTTGTTGATACTGCTCAGCCTCCTCCTCCGTTGAAGTGTCATTGTGAAATGATTGGTACTCGAAGGCTTCATTAGTGTCATCTGAAACTGGTTCTTGAGGTATGTAGTTCTGGTTTTCTGTGAATTGTCTCATTTGATCTGTCATCCTCTGAATGAATTCTGATTGTCTCTGAATACTTTCAAATTGATTCTGGCTTGTTTCAAGCATTGTATCCAACTTTTCTTTTCGTTTCTTGAACATATCTTTGAGCATGTTTAGCAACTGATCTTCCTCTGATGGTTCTGGTTGTTGATGAAGATCATAGGTAGATGGTGGATAAGATGGAAAATGTGGTTCTGTGAAATGTGATGGCTCGTCATACCATGACAGATCTTGATAGCTTTGCCACCCAGGATGGTAGTTGTATTCGCAATAATCTCTAGGATGGTTACCATTACATATGTCACATCTCCCTATTGCGTTCTGTTGAGCAAATGTGATATTGTTTGGTTCTGGCATCCAGTGATAATTGTTGGGCTGGACAACAGGCCTCAGAAAACCGGACTGTTGCTCCCAGATTTGGGGTGTATCTTCTAATAAAGCTCGTGACCTCTCAATCTCCCAATAATGTTATGTTTTTCAATCACCTGAAAACAAAAGAAATAGATAAAAATTACAGATAAAAATAAAGAAATTTAGATACAAGTAAATTAGATAGCTTCAAAATTAATAACTCAAGAAAAATAAGTCCCCGGCAACGGCGCCAAAAACTTGACCGGCGTAAACACACACGTATAACGCAAGCGCACGTATCGTTCAAGTAGTATAAAAATATCGATCCCACGAGGACTTAATTCCTACTATTTTTATTAATTATTGAATCTATTTATTTACATATATCTAATTGAGGGAGAAGAGAATGATTGCTTGATTGTAGTTTTGCAAAATAAATAAATAAATAAAAAGACAAAAGAAAATACTAAGGAAAATAACAAAAGACACAAAGATCTAGGTTGTGAATCATTCTAATATCTTTTAAAAGATGAAATGATTATTTTGTGTTTGTGTAATAAATTAGTTTACTAACCTGGAACACGAAATTATGCAAAAGCCTCTGTCGATGGTCAGACGCAAATACCTAGTTTAACCCAATTGAACCATATGTCTATGTCAACCAAATTATCTGGATTCATTAAGTTTAAGTTCCAATTATGGCTACTCCAGCCCGACAGGTACATGTCTATCCTGTATTAAAGGGTTATCTATCCTCAAGGAAGATCGTGGGCTATAAAGTCTAAGGCTGAAACTTAAAATCCCTATGTCTAGTTCATTTTAGATTTACAACATCAATCTTATTGGTGATCAGACAACAAGAAGCATTAAGCTTAAGACTTAATAAGTAAACCTTTAAATTACCCAAACTATAAAATAACCTCTTATAAACCGGTGATATTAGAATTCATCACAACCCCAGATAACTAACACATAACTAGGGCTAGTAAGAACTTAAAAATAAAAGACATAAAGTAAAAATGCTGAAAAGTAAAAGACATAAAGTAAAAGCTGAAAAGTAAAATAAAATGCTAAGGTAAAAGGATCAACTTTTACTATTTACTATTTAGATATCTCCCTTAATATAATATATAAACTTGTGATAACATTACCAACCAGCCATATAGGCGGTATCCTGATTAAGTTAAATTAAGTCCAACCAGCCATTAAGGCGGTAAAAATATTTGTCCAGGAACCTGCCATATAGGCGGTAAGAAAGTTTAATTACCAACCGACCAATCTGGCGGTATTCCTTGATTAGTCAGGTTTAAACCAGATTTAAATGAATTACCAACCCACCAATCTCGCGGTATCCTTTTTAAGTCAATATTTTAAATAGTGAATATATTATTTTAAAGGGAGATTAATCTAAATAGCAATAGTAAAAGAATTACCTTTCACCCTAGCTGGGGAAGTTACCTCCTCATGGTAAATAGTAAAAACTGTAAAAAGTAAAAAGAAAAAGTAAATTACTATATTTACAAAACGTAAATAAAATTATTTACAAAACTAAAAACTAAAAAAAACTAAAAACTAAAAGAAACTAGAGAGAGAAACTCTCTCTTTACATCAAAGAGATGAGAGAGAGTGGTACATCTAAAACTGAAATTTGAAGCTCTATTTATAGGCGCGGATAGGCATCGGGCGTCGCGACGCCAAGGGCTTTGGCGTTGCTACGCCAGTTATGTCGACGTGGCACGCTGTGGTTCGTCGGTTGCAGATTCTGGATAAGGTGGTAAGGTGACACGTGGCAGAGTGGTTGGGACTCAATTATTGTGACACGTGGCGGCTTCTGATTGGTCGGCTAGATTCTTATCCGCCACGTGTCAAATAAGGATTAGATAGCCAATTGATGCTGATGTGACGGTGAGGTGGCGGTGAGGTGGTGGTGATTTGGCGACACGTGGAAAAGGGATTATCAGCACCGTAGGATTGCGACACGTGGCACTTCCTGATTGGCTGATGATGACGTGGCGGTGAGGTGGCAGTTTGACTTGGTCAACCTGGTGATGTGGCTGATGATGTGGAAATGATATGGAGTGACACGTGGCACACGTGGCGATGGTGACTGTTGGCACCGTAGGATGATGACACGTGGCACTTCATGATTGGCTGATGATGATGTGGCGGTGAGGTGGCAGTTTGACTTGGTCAACTTGGTGATGTGGCTGATGATGTGGAAAAGATGTGGAGTGACACGTGGCATACGTGGCGATGGTGACTGGCGGCACCGTAGGATAATGACACGTGGCACATCGCATGTTAGCAGATCAGCTGTGATGGTGACACGTGGCACGACGCACGTTAGCAAAGTCAAAATTTTCTCAGATTCTGATTTGTGGACCCGGCTCACGTTAGCACTGTTCGGCGCATTTTAGGCGTCGCGGTGCTGAAGGTCTTGGCGTCGCGACGCAGGAAATTACCAAAATGCCATTTTTTGTCCAATTTTCACTGCTTTGGCCCAAATCACCTCCAGAGTGTCCTGAAACTTTATTTATCTACAAAATAACACAAAACACATCAAAATATTCACAAAACACAAGAAACTATACAAAATATTATGTTAAATGAGTGGGAAATAGAAATAGATTTACCACTCATCATGTAGTAGGAGGTTATGTTTTAACCGATGGTACAGAAACCAGCTTCGCTCTGGATAGACCCATCGGAATTCCATTGGCAGTATGACTAGGTGTCTATGGAAGTCCGAATCAGGGTAGGTGTATTTGGTCTTAACTTGAGACTTGCACCACTAATACTTGCGACAATCAATGTACTTTGGTTTTGGTCGTCCAGGGCTTTTACAAGTTCTGTGTACGCCTCTTTTGGGTATATTAAGAATCGTAGTGTATTGGGTGTGATGTCGAGATGGAAGTATCACTCCAGTCATAGTGGAGATGATGATCACGTAGGATACGGAACTCGTTCTCTTATATGCTGCAGCTATCGGGATATTATGAATAGGTCATGTTTATCCGATTATAGAGACTAGTTACCAGAGATCCGATATGTGCTTCGTATGAGGCATACACATTTCAAGCCCCAGGCCTTGCACGTGACATCCGATACTGGATCGAAATATGCAAAACTACGTATACTACGCCTGATATAGATCACATATTCCTGTAAGGATATTTCTGGAGAATTGGGTAGGCATGGCGCTTTGCTAGAAGCCAACATTGTCTTTTAAATCGAGACAAACGTAGTACTAGGTACTTACGTGTTCGGATAGTCCGACGACCGGATTTACTGCCAACATATCCAGGGATCTCATGGGTCGTTTCCCGAAGATTCACCGATGACGTATTTCTCGCACTTTATTAATTTGGGATTAATTAGATGAGAGAGAAAATTAATCTGGGATTAATTACGGAGATATTTTATCTGGGATAAAATATTATTTAAAAGAAAGAGAACGATTAATTTGGAATTAATCGATAAAATAATATATTCGATATATTATACGAGATTGGATTTCAACGCGGAATTGAAATTAGATTTTAATTCGGGTGAACGAGTTAATTTAGAATTAATTCGTTAGCGACGTGAATAGTGATTTTACTAGGCATAATTATTTAATTACGACGCAACAGAAAAATCGTTAATTTAGAATTAGTGAACCCGAGCCCGGGAGTGTTTGCGAGCGCACTCGCATTGCGAATTAAGTGCGGCCCACAAGTCATGTCAAGCGTCAAATCATTAGTCACATCAAGCGTCAAATCATTTGTCACTTTGAGTGATGTGACAATTTGTCACTTGATTGATTGATGGGAGTGGTTGTCATTATTGCCTTGACTTTTTGGAAAAGGAAAATGGTAAATGAATTTTTGAAATTCATAAAGTGTATTAGATACACATTTTTGCCACCAACCAACACAACTCACTTTCTATTTCCTTCTCTTCTCTCTCACGCCCTAATGGGCAGAATTTCTTCTTCAATTTTTCTGGTTTTCACCGTGAATGAAGAGGAGAAGATAAGGAATTTTTGTGGCTAAAATTCCTAAGTGCTAGCACAAATTGGAGGACAAATTCAGCCCACTGACGTGAGCTATCTTGGAGGAAGAAAAGAATTTTTTTTTTCAACGCATCGCCTCAACCGATCGATGTAAGTATTCCGCAACTTATTTGATGTATTCACATGTATGTTTCATCGCTTTATTCGATTCTCGGGACCGTAGAAACCCAACAATGGTATCAGAGCAAGTTAAAGCATGAAACTTGACTTAGGGTTAAAATTGGGTAAAATGTATTTGAGCATGATTTGATGAAATTGGATGTTTGAGTATGCTTAAATATTGATAACATGGTGTTATGCATTGCCAATTTGATGAATTTTGAATTGGACAAATTTTCCCCAATATTTGAGGCTTGGCCGAGAATGATGCTACCCTAAATGTCTTGGTATTTTTTGATTTTTGATTCATTGGATGACTTGAAATCAATTGGATAATGTTGAATTGGATTTGATTGGATTAAAACCGAAATTGGTGAAAATTACCCTACCATTGTCGAGACATGTATGCATGAAAATGGGTTTGATTTTTGATCAACTGTGTTGGAAACTAATTGTTGTTAATAAGCATAATTAATTAGGCTAATTGATGTTTTGGAAATGTTAATTTGGGTGATTAATTATGGCAATACACTTTGTTTAATTAAATATGAAATTTGGAATTTTTATAGTTTAATTAAATGGGCTTAAATCGGATTTGGGCTTGAAAAGTTGTAATTGGGCTTTAATGGGCTTGGTTGTACCAAGATTGGTTTAGGCTAAATTGGTTGGATCCAATTGGGCCCAAAACTACATCCTTAAAGTCCAATTATGACTAATGGACCTTTAACTTTAATTGGGCCTAAATTGGTTTCTAGGCATATAAGGGTGATTCCTTTAAATGGGCTTTAGTCTTTAGGTTTGACCCAAGTTGACCAAAAGTCCATGCCTTAAGAAATTAATTGAAAGCCCATTGGACTTTAAATTAAATTAACATTGGATGTTAATCGGGCTTTGAGACCCGTAACGATTAGATTTGGAATCTAAGTCGTAAAGGTTCGTTAATAAAGTGTAATATTTAATTTGGAATTTAATAGTGAATTAGTATTAAATGCAAATTAAATTGGATTTAATGTTGTAGTTTAATGTAATTCAAGAATTCGTACTTTGAGTACTTATTCGAAAAACGAGTTGGACTCGCGCAAAATCAAATTTTTGTTTGAACATTGGATGGTCATTAATTATCAGATTAATTAATTGGATTAGATTGATTGATAACATGCTTGTGTGAATACATGGTTGCGATGCATGCATAATGTATATCGGATGGATATTAGATGGGTGGGGCAATTTTGGAAATTATTGTAATAAATTTAGAATTTATTAATTGGACCTGTGTGTCCAGCCTATTACCTCCTTACTCTGTGTATTTCTCTTCTCACATATTCCCCTCAATGTAAATGAGGTTTCTTTAGAAGTGTTATGTAACGGGTAGAAGCAATACTTGTGCTAGCGGGAGAGAGGAATGGGAAAGATTTGTTCTAGGAACAATGTGTTAAGTATCCATCTGCATATCATTATTATTTTATTTATATGCGACTTATTATGTGTTTAGAATGCATGTTTAAGGGTGTATGATGATGAGACCTTATCAAAGATAATAAATTGGTTGCCAATTTGCACGCGAAAAACCCTCACAAAATATTAAGCGTTTTTCCTTCCATTGAGTGATTCTTACTCAAGATCCAAGACTGACATTGGTTTGTTGGCCAAAGTCAAGGCCTTTGTCCGTCAAGGATGTGTTTGAATCACGAGAGCTTTGTTCCATATTGGTGTCTTGTCCAAGTTGTGATTTATTGGCCAAAGTCAAGATCACTTCTTGTCCATCGACATTGATTACGAAGCTTTCCATGGTCAATGGGTTCCGCTTAACTGGGATCACTAAGTTTGTTGTGCCAAAGCCAAGACTTAATTGATTCAGAGGAAAAATGTTAGGGAATATATTGGATATATTGGCATATATAAGATATATATTTCGGACTTGGATGTCCACCTACTAGATCTAGGAATTGGATGAGATCCAATTGATCTTAGAGATCTACCTAGTTAATTATCATACAATTTGTTGGCCAAAGTCAAGATTGTGTGTTATTTAACAGTTTCCTAGCCCACTAGGAAACAAGGTTTCCCGAGTACTCACAGAGGGTTAGAGGCTCGCCGAAAAATAGTGGGATGCAAGTATTAAATTTGCAATATTCGTTTAGTAACTTGCCATACGCGCTCATATCATTTTTTCGTCAAAATAAATTAATTATTAGTTGGACTAATATTTAATAGTTGTTTTATTTAAACAGTTGGAATGTATTCAAACTATTTCAATTAATAGTTGATTTCATATTGGATTATAGTAATCAATATAATTGAATTTAACAAATTAAATTATAGTTGATTATATAGTTAGACTATAGTAATCATTATAATAAATAGTACCTAAATCGTTGATTAAATAGTTGGACTATTAGAATCAAGATAAATTAAAAGATTAGTGTTTAAAACATAATCCTGGGTGAAAAATATTTTAAACGACTTTAATTTTCAAATTGGGAATAAAATTTCAGGATGGTCCTGGAACTAATAAGTTACTTTATTTGATAAAATAACATATTAGGCCTAAGCCCGAAGTTAAGCAAATAGTAGAGTATGATATTTGGAATATTCATGTGATGATAACTTTAGTGCTTAATCTGTTAAGCTTGCCGCATAGACTCCTTAATTTCTTAATCACAACTACGGATTAGATCCTTAAAGTATGATAATGAAATTGAAGGATCTTCATAGATCTAATTTTAGATCTTTGAAGTATTAAATTGCAATAGTAAACTCTTGGAGAGTTAATGGCTATTCTCAATGAGACAAAGCCAAACTTTACAACAAGGCAAGATGCGCAAGGCGTACCTTACTTCAACATTTCAGAAGGCCAAAGCTAGGCCGAACGCTTCTGAGATGTAGAAAGAGGCAAATGTAAAATCATTATAGTCTTCTGGGAAGATAAAAGACATATCCCAAAATGTCTGCCTAAATTGTGGTAAACGGGATCGCGGAAGCGTGACTACCGTTTGCACAAAGCAGACATGAAGGAATTGAAGACGGGCGAGGCTCTGACTTCAATTATGTTTGTCATAATTGTGTTCACTGCTAGTATTAAAATTAGATTTTAGATACTTAGTGTGATACATAAATATATACTGGTGTGCCGAATATACTATGAGCAGGATACCGACTTCAGTTGAGATTTATCTGCGAATTGAAAACGGGATGAAAGTCGCTGTTTTAAACGTGGAAACCTAACTTTAGGAACTACCCTTCATGTGTGTACTTAAATTAGGAAACTGTTATAATGTAACTAGTTTGAATAGAAACATTATCTTTATATCAGGGTTTAACCCGTTGCGGGTATACCTTTATATTCTAGAACACTAAAGTGTTTTATTTTATAAGGATGATATTGAGATAAACACATTAGATGTGAATAACAGAATTTATATTTTGAATATAAATAAATCTCAAACATATAACATGATAAACAAATAGGTCAAACTGATTTGATCAGTTAAAACTTAAATGTGGCATTGTTGTCTGGGACACAATTAAACAAGACTCGTATATCTACACTTTCGAAGAGTGGATACTAGGACAAATTTGATTCTATTCAAATAATGTCTACGAATCTAGTTTATTGGGCAAAGTGCCTAAAACACCTTTACTTGGTAAAAGTGCAAAATGCCACCGATCTGTTAGCCCTTGTTCATAGTGACGTAAGTGGGCCCATATCCAGCTAGGCTAAAGGTGCATATGAATGTTTCGTGACCTACACGGATTTGGCATCGCGTTATGTTTATGTATTTCTTAATGAAACATAAATCAGAAACTTTTAGAGTTTCGACACGAAGTAGACAAGCAGATCGGCTAAAGTATAAAACCATCACGGTTAGACCATGATGAAAATACTTAAGCAATAAGTTTCTCATGATGAAAATACTTAAGCAATAAGTTTCTCATATACTTGAAAGAGTATAGTATTCTTTAAATGATGACTCCTCCCAGAACACTTCAATTTGACGGTGTGTCTGAACGAAAGAGATCGAATTTTGTTGGACATGATAAGGTTAATTCATGAGTCGCTCTGAGCTACCATTTCCTTCAACGGATACGCTTTAACAGTGCAGAACTTATTTTGAATAAGGTTTCATAAAAATCTGTTAGACAGATTTCATATTAGATATGAACAGGAAAGAAACTGAGTTTTATCATTCCTGAAGATTTGGGTATGCTAGGCATATGTTTGGATGATACCAAACTAAAACCCAAATTGGATAAGTGCCTAAGTTGTGGGTTATCCTAGGGAAACCAAAGTATAGTACTTATACAACTCACTAGAGAATAATGTAATTGTTGCTCACCATGCGGTTTTCCTGAGAGGAATACCGATATGCAGTGGTAAGTGGGAGGAAAGTAAAACTCGATGAAAATCAGAGTAATACTATTCCAGGTACTGATTCCTTAATGGAACACAAATAGTTTATCAAGGATGAAACTATACCATAATCTTTGAATACACAAGAACCACGTAAGTCGGAGAGAGTCAGAAAACAACCTGGGGTCTGGGTTTCTGATCTCACCTAATGAAGATGTCAATCTTATTGAGGAATACGAACTGACTACGTATGAGGAAGTGATACAAGGTATCGACTCCTTATTATGGCAAAATGCCATGATATCCAAAATGGATTCCATGTATACCAACTTAGTTTGGATACTAGTTGATGTACCAGAAGGCATTGTGCCTATTGGTACTATATAAGTCTTCAAGGAAGACATACATGGAAGGTAACGTACCAACGTACTAAGCTAGGCTTGTAGCAAAAAGGTATCGTTATCAACATTGTGTCGATTACGACGAAACCTTTTACATGTTGCCATGGTAAATCCATTTGGATAATGGTTGCTAATGCTGCATGTTTCATTTATGAAATATGGCAGCTGAATGCCAAAACCGCTTTCCTTAATGGAAACCCTTTGGAGGATGTTTACAACATCCTGACAGTTTTGTTGTACCATAAAGAGCAAACTGGATTGATGTTAAGAACATCCTTTAGTATCTTATAGGAACTAAGGATGCTGTCTTATATTATGGAGAATGAGAACTTGAAGTGACTGGGATCACTACTGCAAGTTTCCTAACCGATAATAACGACTATTAGTCATAACAACGGTACTATACAGTTTGAATAACAGAACAGTGAGCTGGAAATCTTCCAACCAAGATACTGTTACCGATATAAACAACAAAAATGGATTATTGCTGCAGCTGAGGCAGCAATAGAAGGCTTCTGGATTGATAATAAATCTAATTAGATTAGATATAATTCTGTTAGCAGCTGAGCTAGGCTACAACGCAGGCTAAAGAATTAATGGTCTCATCAACGATCCAGATATATACTTCGATATTCATCTGATTCGTTCGAATTATACATCGTGACGATGTGATGATCGTATAAATCACATTAGATGATAATCATGCAAATCCGCTGACGAAAGTCTTTTCTCAGAAGTTTGAGCGAACCGTACATAGTTCGAGTGTAGGACACTCGAGTGACTGGCTATAGGCCAAGTGGGATATTGTTGGACAGTTATGACCCATAGCGTCACTATTTGTACAGATCATGGTGTTGTTGTACAAATAAACTATGTGATAAAAGAAATTGCTCTTTTATCATTTGTGACTAGATCACAAAGATGTATAAATGATGAAAGGTCCATATGATTAGTTCTTGGATTGAGATAATATGAGGCAGTATCAATCCACGAATGTTTAATCATTAAATATCTTTAGTCGTAGTATTATCGATATTGGACATCGATAATGTGGAATAGACTAGTATTACACTTGTGCGCGTTGTGGGAGCATAACGACATAGTTCTCATATATTTGGGTATAAGATACTCATGGAAGTGTAGTAGGAGGTTGTGTTTTATCGATGGTACGGAAAACAGCTTCGCTCTGGATAGACCCCTAAGAATTCCATTGGGAGTATGACAATGTGTCTATGGAAGTCCGAATCAAGGTAGGTGTATTTGGTCTTAACTTGAGACTTGCACCGCTAATACTTGTGACAATCAATGTACTTTGGTTTTGGTCGTCCAGGGCTTTAACAGGTTCTGTGTACGCCTCTTCTGGGTATATTGAGAATTGTAGTGTATTGGGTGTGATATCGAGATGGAAGTATCACTCCAGTCATAGTGAAGATGATGATCACGTAGGATACGAAACTCGTTCTCTTATATGCTGCAGCTATCAGGATATTATGACTAGGTCATGTTTATCCGATTATAGAGACTAGTTACCAGAGATCCGATATGTGCTTCGTACGGGGCATACACATTTCCAGCCCCAGGCCTTGCACGTGACATCCGATACTGGATTGAAATACTTAATACTACGTATACTACTCCTGATATAGATCATATATTCCTGTAAGGATATTTCTGGAGAATTGGGTAGGCATGGCGCTTTGCTAGAAGCCAACCTTGTCTTTTAAATCGGTACAAACGTAGTACTAGGTACTTACGTGTTAGGATAGTCCGACGACCGGATTTACTGCCAACATATCCGGGGATCTCATGGGTCGCTTCCCGAAGATTCGTCGATAACATTTGACTCGCACTTTATTAATCTGGGATTAATTAGATGAGAGAGAAAATTAATATGGGATTAATTACAGAGATATTTTATATGGGATAAAATATTATTTAAAGAGAGATAACGATTAATTTGGAATTAATCAATAAAATAATATATTCGATATATTATACGAAATTGGATTTCGACGCGGAATTTAAATTAGATTTTAATTCGGGCGAACGAGTTAATTTAGAATTAATTCTTTAGTGACGTGAATAGTGATTTTACTAGACATAATTAATTAATTACGACGCAACAGAAAATTCGTTAATTTGGAATTAGCGAACCCGAGCCCGAGAGTATTTACGAGCGCACTCGCATTGCGAATTAAGTGCGGCCCACAAGTCACGTCAAGCGTCAAATCATTAGTCACATCAAGCATCAAATCACTTGTCACTTTGAGTGATGTGACAATTTGTCACTTGATTGATTGATGGGAGTGGTTGGCATTATTGCCTTGACTTTTTGGAAAAGGAAACTGGTAAATGAATTTTTGAAATTCATAAAGTGTATTAGATACACATTTTTGCCACCAACCAACACAACTCACTTTCTCTTTCCTTCTCTTCTCTCTCACGCCCAAAGGGCAGAATTTCTTTTTCCCTTTTTCTGGTTTTCTGATGAGTGGTAAATCTATCACTATTTTCCACTCATTTAACCTAATATTTCGTATAGTTTCTCGAGTTTTGTGAACTTTTTGATGTATTTTGTGTTATTTTGCAGATAAATAAAGTTTGGAAAGCATTGGAGGCAATTTGGGGCAAAACGGACAAAAATGCGTCAACAAGGATATTTTGGTCTTTAGCGCGTCGCGCCGCCAAGCCTTCCACGTCGCGATGTCTAAAATGCGCCGAACAGTGCTAACGTACGCCGGGTCCACAAATGAGAATCTGAGAAAAGTTTGACTTTGCTAAAATGCGCCGTGCCACGTGTCACCATCACAGCCGATCTGCTAACAAGCGCCGTGCCACGTGTCAGCATCCTACGGTACCGACAGTCATCATTGCCATATGTGCCACGTGTCATCCTACGTGTCTCCATGTCATCAGCCACGTCAGCAAGTCAACAAGTCAAAATTGCCACGTGTCGTGCCACATCATCATCAGCCAATCAGGAAGTGACACGTGTCGCAATTCTATGGTGCCACGTCACCGTCACGTCATCACCACGTTAGCATCAATTATTGGATATCCTATCCTTATCTGACACGTGGCGGATAAGAATCTCAGTGACCAATCAGAAGCCGCCATGTGTCACAATAATTGAAGCCCAACAACTCTGCCATGTGTCATCTTATCAGCTTATCCAGAATCTTCAAACCGGTGAACCAGAGTGTGCCACGTCGACAAAAGCTGGCGTAGCGACGCTGAGGGCTCTGGCATCGCGACGCTGGAAGCCTACCAAGGCCTATAAATTGAGCTCGAGATTTCAGAATTGAACACACACTTCCTCTCTCTCTTAAATTCTTTCTAAAGAGAGAGTTTCTCTCTCTAGATTCTTTAGTTTTTAGTTTTTTTTAGTTTTTTAGTTTTTTAATTTTTAGTTTTGTAAATAATTTTAATTACGTTATGTGATAATAGTAATTTAATTTTTACTTTTTACTTTTTACAGTTTTTACTATTCACCATGATGATATAACTTCCCCAGCTAGAGTGAAAGGTAATTCTTTTACTGTTACTATTTAGATTAATCTCCCTTAAAAATAATATATTCACTATTTAAAATATTGACTTAATAAGGAATACCGCTATATTGGTCGGTTGGTAAATTTAATTTTGGTTCCACCTTAATAGCTGGTTGGACTTAATTTGACTTAATCAGGATACCGCCAGATTGGTCGGTTGGTAATATTATCACAAGTTTATATATTATTTTATGGGAGATATCTAAATTAGTAGTAGTAAAAGTATTCCTTTTACCTTAGCATTTTATTTTTTTTTACTTTTCAGTTTTACTTTATGTCTTTTACTTTCAGTATTTTTACTTTATGTCTTTTACTTTTAAGTTGTTACTAGCCCTAGTTTTGTGTTAGTTATCTGGGGTTGTGATGAATTCTAATATCACCGGTTTATAAGGGGTTATTTTATAGTTTGGGTAATTTAAAAGTTTACTTATTAAGTCTTAAGCTTAATGCTTCTTGTTGTCTGGTCACCAATAAGATTGATGTGGTAAATCTAAAATGAACTAGACATAGGGATTTTAGGTTTCAGCCTTAGACTTAATAGCCCACGATCTTCCTTGAGGATAGATAACTCTTTAATAGATTTCCTTACAGGATAGGAATATACCTGTCGGACGGGGGTAGCCATAATTGGAACTTAATCTTAATGAATCCAGGTAATTTGGTTGACATAGACATATGGTTCAATTGGATTAAACTGGGTATTTGTAGTTGACCATCGGAAGAGGCTTTTACATAATTTAGTGTTCCAGGTTAGTAAACCGATTTATTACACAAACATAAAATAATCACTTCATCTTTTAAATTATATTAGAATGATTCACAACCCTAGATCTTTGTGTCTTTTGTTATTTTTCTTAGTATTTTCTTTCATCTTTTTATTTTGTTACTTAGCAAATCTACAATCAACCAAATCAATCAAGCAATTAATTCCCTTCTCCCTATAATTAGATACCTGTAAATAAATAGATTCAATAATTAATAACAACAGTAGGAATTAAGTCCTCATGGGATCGATATTTTTGTACTACTTGAACAATACGTGCGCTTGCGTTATACGTGTGTGTTTACGCCGGTCAAGTTTTTGGCGCCGTTGCCGGGGACTTATATTTCTTGAGTTGTTAATTTTGAAGCTATCTAATTTACTTGCATCTAATTTTCTTTATTTTTATCTGTAATTTTTATTTCTTTCTTCTGTTTTCAGGTGATTGAACAAATGGAACATTACTGGGAGATTGAGAGATTACGAGCTTTACAAGAAGATACACCCCACATTTGGGAGCAACAGTCCGGTTTTCTGAGGCCTGTTGTCCAGCCCAACAATTATCACTGGATGCCAGAACCAAGCAATACCACATTTGCTCAACAGAACGAAATTGGGAGATGTGTAATATGTGATGGTAACCACCCGAGCGATCATGTATATACCTTTTAGAGTGGCAGAATTTTCAGAATCATTCAAAGTATGAAAAACCATCACATTTTCCATCTTATCCACCATCAATATGCGATTTTCATCAACAACTAGAACCATCAGAGGAATATCAGTTGTTAAACATGCTCAAAGATATGTTCGAGTTGGATGCAATGCTTGAAACAAGCCAGAATCAATTGGAAAGTATTCAGAGACAATCAGAATTCATTCAGAGGATGACAATCAAATGAGACAATTCACAGAAAACCAGAACTACATACCTCAAGAACCAGTTTCGGATGACACTGATGAAGCCTTCGAGTACCAATCATTTCACAATGACACTTCAACAGAGGAGGAAGCTGAGCAGTATCAACAACCAGAGGTATCAGTTCAGGAGCCCGAACCGGCAAAGTCTCAATTTGACCTTTATTATTCAGACTCTGACGAGGATGAAGCTGATCTATTTTTACCAACTGCACCAACAACGGAAGATCAAACTTTCAATCCTCAAAATGAAGATCTTGGAGCATGCTTTACCATGAAGTTTGAAGAAGATCTTCCTGAACCATCTATTCCAGTCATATCAGAGGATGAAGACCTAAAATCTGACATTTCTTTATATCCTCAGGTTGACAATTTTGAAGCATGTATTTCACAGATGACAGATGAAGAACTGAATACATAAATTTTAAAAGACATCTGTGAAGAAAAGGTGGAGCAAGAAACAGAGTAAATGGAGGAGCAAATGTCTGACCTTAATAAAGATCCAGAGCATTCAGGAGAAACATCGCTGTTTTGGGGAGTACAAATCAAAGATATCAACCAGAAGCTTGACAGAATGGAACTCCCATTCCAAGTCAAGCATCATACGAGACCTCCTGATTTTCTTTCTTTCTTTGCAGGAACCACTGGAGTAACAAGGAGCAAAAATGTGGCACGAGCACTGAATGAGACACAACTATTTTTGCCACTTTACCGTTGGAAGAGACCCTTCAAAAGCAACGCTCACGGGATTGTCTTTAATCGGACATCCAAAATGACGATGAAACCTCCTTGACATATGGATTTCATTCACGTCTGGCTAAAGACGAAAAATTTAGCGCTAGCAGGGAGGCAACCTAGCTATTTGTTGTAATTTGTTTTCATATTTTGTGTGAACTTTTTAATTTTGTGTGTTATTTTAGGGAAAGGCACAAATGGAGCATTTTATGACAGAAGGAATGGTGTTTGGCAAATCACAAAGAAGAGAAACAATTCATTAGCGAAGGCTGAGTAAAGAATTAATTCTTGAGACGCATCCTAATGGATTTATATACCAAACGAGTGGTGTATTGCGTACATAATTCCGTTACCTTAATTATTGCTTTGATTCGCTTTTCTGTTGTAATTATCTTTATTTTCGTAGACAGAATCCAGACTTTTTGACCTTTCACGATTTCTTTTGTTGTTTAGCTAATAATGTCCTTTGGAAGATATTAGTGCTATTATTGCTCACCCTTTTTCAGGTACTATAAATTCAGCCCATCATTGCACTTTTCAAGGCATCCTGATTTAAGAAAGAAATACATAAAAAATGGAAGCCACTTCAAGAAAACGAGTTGAAAACATCTGTGTGTTTTGCGGTACTAGTGTTGGTACTAAGCCACAAAACATAGAAGCAACACAGGAATTGAGTCGAGTCTTAACTGCAAGGAATATGCATTTAATATATGGCGGAGGCAATCTTGGACTTATGGGGATCGTTTCAAAAGGCGTACAGAAGGAGGCAGTCATGTTTTGGGAATCATCCCAAAACCCTTGGCAGAGGCAATCTTATTGGATCATCAAACGGAGAGGAACTGATCGTGCCAGGTATGTCTGAACGACTGGTAGAAATGATTAACCGTGCTGATGCTTTTATCGCTTTGCCAGGTGGCTTGGGCACATTAGAGGAAATTTTTATAGTTCTATCTTGGGCGAACCTGAACATATACCAGAAACCGCTTGGACTGCTCAACGTTGATGGATTTTATGATTTTCTTTGTGTGTTTCTTGATGATGCTCGGAGAAATGGGTTCGTGTCAAAACATTTAAAAGAACTTCTCTTTACTGCCAGAGCTGCTCCGGATCTAATAGACCAACTCATAGCCTATGAACCACAAGTTGACCCTATCCTTTCAAAGATAAATTGGTCCGAGGACGATCGTGGTAAGAGGCGTCGAATTAATCTGGATCTTAACCTTTAATTTCCTGTAGATTTCAGCTAACCATGTACGACATTCTTAACTCTCCTTTTACTGTTTAAGACATTGGGGATAATGTTTCATTTAGGTTTGGGGGAGGAAATTAGTTGATCAGTACCTTATTTTTAGTTTGTGTGTTATTTTTATTTTTAGTCTAAAATTTTTCGAAAAATACAAAAAAATAGAAATTTTTCAAAAATTACAAAAATATTTTGTGTTTTGTGTTTTTATTTTGACTAAAAAGGTGAAATTGGTAAAAGATAGCCGAGTAAGAAGTTTCCACTCCTGAGACGTATCTCAAGCCTATTTTCGAAATAAGTCAATTGTTGTTTTTCCTTTTGAATTATTTAATTTGTGAATTCTCCATAATACTGACTAAAATGGATCTTCATATGCTCAGTTGGCAGGTACTATCAACATACATGGAAACATACAGACATGAGCTAAAATTGAAAAGTTTGTAATATTCAGTGCTCTAGTTTAATTGGATGAAGCATCTTAAAAAGTGATGGAGTAAAAAAAAAAAAACGTCCGAGATCCGAGTTATTAAGTCTGTAAGGGTGTTTTAACACCTAGTTCCCTAAAACCAACTGGTTTGGGAGTCACTGGCCCAAAGCTCGTTACATGGATCAAAGATGCTGGAAAAATATATATATCTGAAGTCTGAGTAATTAAGTCCGTAGGGGTGCTTTAACACCTGGTGCCCTAAAGCCAACTGGTTTGGGAGTCTCCGACCCAACACTCGTTACATAGATGGAAGATATTGTATATAAATAAAAAAAAATAGAAAAGAAAAATCAAAGAAAAAATCAGAAAAATGAGAAAAAATTTCCATTGCTACAAAAAGGTGTGAAATCTGATAGAACTTTAAGACAAAAATATTACTCTCTTATCAACTGCACTTATGACTGTTGTGGGAAAAAATGAGTTGTTTAATATTTTGTTGGCTGTGTATATGGAGAATGGTAAAAATAATCGGAGAATTTACTTATTCGGTAATTTAAAATGAAACAAAACAACTAGTAACTTGGAGTAGAAGTTTCACTTGATTAGTCACTAACTTCTTTATTCTCTTTTCACTTGTCTTTTTACTTTTGTGTGCATTAGTTTTACTAACTTTTCACTTGATTAGTCACTAACTTCTTTATTCTCTTTTCACTTGTCTTTTTACTTTTGTGTGCATTAGTTTTACTTTTGTAAAAATGTTTGTGGGTATCATTGCTGTAAGCCCTCACGAGACTACAACTCGTCCACTAGGGACACCTAGGGGTTTAAAGGCTTGTTGCATACGCTAAATGCAATCGTGATCCCTACGAAAGTGGCTTAGTTAATCTTATTTTCATGTTATTTTATTTTATGTTTGCTCGAGGACTAGCAAAATGTTAGGTTTGGGGGTTGTGATGAGTGGTAAATCTATCACTATTCCCACTCATTTAACCTAATTTTTCGTATAGTTTCTCGCGTTTTGTGAACGTTTTGATGTATTTGTGTTATTTTGCAGATAAATAAAGTTTGGAAGCATTGGAGGGCAATTTGGGGCAAAAAACGGACAAAAATACGTCAGCAGGGATATTTTGGTCTTTAGCGCGTCGCGCCGCCAAGCCTTCCGCATCGCGACGTCTAAAATGCGCCGAACAGTGCTAACATGCGCGGGGTCCACAAATGAGAATCTGAGGAAAGTTTGACTTTGCTAAAATGCGCCGTGCCACGTGTCACCATCACAGCCGATCTGCTAACATGCGCCGTGCCACGTGTCAGCATCCTACGGTGCCGACAGTCATCATTGCCACGTGTGCCACGTGTCATCCTACGTGTCTCCATGTCCTCAGCCACGTCAGTAAGTCATCAAGTCAAAATTGCCACGTGTCGTGCCACATCATCATCAGCCAATCAGGAAGTGACACGTGTCGCAATTCTACGGTGCCGATAGTCTCTTTCCCACGTGTCACCACGTCACCGCCACATCACCGCCACGTCATCGCCATGTCAGCATCAATTATTGAATATCCTATGCTTATCTGACACTTGGCGGATAAGAATCTTAGTGACCAATCAGAAGCCGCCACGTGTCACAATAATTGAAGCCCAACAACTCTGCCATGTGTCATCTTATCAGCTTATCCAGAATCTTCAAACCGGCGAACCAGAGCGTGCCACGTCGACAAAAGCTGGCGTAGCGACGCTGAGGGTTCTGGCGTCGCGACGCTGGAAGCCTACCGAGGCCTATAAATTGAGCTCGAGATTTCAGAATTGAACACACATTCCTCTCTCTTAAATTCTTTCTAAAGAGAGAGTTTCTCTCTCTAGATTCTTTAGTTTTTAGTTTTATTTTTTATTTTTTTAGTTTTTTAATTTTTAGTTTTGTAAATAATTTTAATTACGTTTTGTGATAATAGTAATTTAATTTTTACTTTTTACTTTTTACAGTTTTTACTATTCACCATGATGATATAACTTCCCCAGCTAGGGTGAAAGGTAATTCTTTTACTGTTACTATTTAGATTAATCTCCCTAAAAATAATATATTCACTATTTAAAATATTGACTTAATAAGGAATACCGCTATATTGGTCGGTTGGTAAATTTAATTTTGGTTCCACCTTAATGGCTGGTTGGACTAATTTGACTTAATCAGGATACCGCCAGATGGTCGGTTGGTAATATTATCACAGTTTATATATTATTTTATGGGAGATATCTAAATTAGTAGTAGTAAAAGTAATTCCTTTTACCTTAGCATTTTATTTTATTTTACTTTTCAGTTTACTTTATGTCTTTTACTTTTCAGTATTTTTACTTTATGTCTTACTTTTAAGTTGTTACTAGCCCTAGTTATGTGTTAGTTATCTGGGGTTGTGATGAATTCTAATATCACTGGTTTATAAGGGGTTATTTTATAGTTTGGGTAATTTAAAGGTTTACTTATTAAGTATTAAGCTTAATGCTTCTTGTTGTCTGATCATCAATAAGATGATGTGGTAAATCTAAAATGAACTAGACATAGGTATTTTAGGTTTCAGCCTTAGACTTAATAGCCCACGATCTTCCTTGAGGATAGATAACTCTTAATAGATTTCCTTACAGGATAGGAATATACCTGTCGGGCGGGGGGTAGCCATAATTGGAACTAAATCTTAATGAATCCAGGTAATTTGGTTGACAGACATATGGTTCAATTGGGTTAAACTGGGTATTTGTAGTTGACCATCGGAAGAGGCTTTTACATAATTTAGTGTTCCAGGTTAGTAAACCGATTTATTACACATACATAAAATAATCACTTCATCTTTTAAATGATATTAGAGTGATTCACAACCCTAGATCTTTGTGTCTTTTGTTATTTTTCTTAGTATTTTCTTTTATCTTTTTATTTTGTTACTTAGCAAATCTACAATCAACCAAATCAATCAAGCAATCAATTCCTTCTCCCTATAAATAGATACCTGTAAATAAAAGATAGATTCAATAATAATAACAACAGTAGGAATTAAGTCCTCGTGGGATCGATATTTTTATACTACTTGAACGATACGTGCGCTTGCGTTATACGTGTGTGTTTACGCCAGTCATTTTCACCGTGAATGAAGAGGAGAAGATAAGGAATTTTTGTGGCAAAAATTCCTAAGTGCTAGCACACATTCGGGGTCACGCGAAGATGATAGGGAACCGCACATGTGAGCATGGAATTTCAACACAAAGCTTGGAGCTTGGTGGACCATCCATGGCCAAAAATTGGAGGACAAATTCAGCCCACTGACGTGAGCTATCTTGGAGGAAGAAAATAATTTTTGTCTTCAACGCATCGCCTCAACCGATCGATGTAAGTATTCCGTAACTTGTTTGATGTATTCACATGTATGTTTCATTGCTTTATTCGATTCTCGGGACCGTAGAAACCCAACACAGTCTTGATAATACTTCGACTGAGGATATTTAATGATTAAACCGTTCGTGGATTAATACTGTCTCATATCTTATTAATCTGATTTAACCATATGGATTTTTATCATTAATATATATATATATAAGTAATCTAATTACAATAATGATAAAATAGCAATTTCTTTTGTCATATAGTTAATTTGTACAAAAACAAAATGTTCTTTACAAATAGTGATACTATGGGTCATAATTGTCCAACACATCCTCCATCCATACTCTATATTTAGAGAATTTACAACAATGTCCCACAATTCTCTAAATATTCATGCAGACACTTAAGATAGTTTCCGTGAATTAAAGCTGCATTGAAATAGATTACTTATATATATATATTGCCAATCGAATTTACTTGGCAAACCAGTGACCCATAGTCTTGAACTGTTCTGCCGTTCGTGTAAACCAAGATAATTGCCAACACACAACTTTACTTCGACCATTTCCAGTTCTACGGTTGTGTTCATTTCGGCCGTGAACATTGGTCATGGATTCATCAAACACTTTAGGAAAGTCAGCCTGTAAAATCCCATGGAAGAGGCCTCACTTCTTACTAAAAATAGGTGATCTACTATAAAGAGGTAATCTTCCTTTACCAAAATTAGGACTATTCTCCTAATATAGTGATCATTAAAAGCCTTAGCTTATCCTAACCTTGAAAGACATCACTCTGCATCATTATCGGAATGGGAAAGAGTATAAAACTTTACAGTGCTTGTTTTGAATTGCATAAAGTTTCAGTTGTCCATTTTGAACCTAGATCTTGGGATATCCAGTCAGCTAGGTTGGGTTTCCACAGTGACAATTCTTAATTTATAGGCTTCAAGCCCATTCCTCTCGATGACTTCTCAACTTTCTCTCTAGGTAAACCATTCCTCATGACATGGCTGCACTACCAAGTGTGAAAACAAATCCACTCGTAAATTTGGAATCCATTGTATTAGATATCCAGTTAGCATCGCTGTATCCCTCAAGAACATCAAGATATCTCGTATAATACAGACCATATTTTAAAGTTTCTCTCAGATACCTCAAAACTCTTAATATGACTTTCCAGTGGTTATGTCCTAGATTGCTCATATATTCTCTAAGCATATTTACAACTTGAACGATATCAGGTCGTGCACAATTTTTGAGATACATCAGACTTCTGATGATTCTCGAATACTCTAGTTGCGATACGTTTGAGCCAATATTCTTTGATAAATGAAGAGTTAAGTCTACCGGAGTTCAAGCCACATTTAGATCTCCTTTATTATATTTCTTAAGTATCTTCTCAACATAGTGAGTCTGGGATAATATATATACTTCTGATGTTCTGGAGATCTTAATTCCTAAGATCACATCAGCTACTCATAAATCTTTCATATCAAATTTGCTGGTCAGTACTTTCTAGTAGACTGAATCATCTCATAATTACTACCAATTATCAACATATCATCTACGTAGAGACACACAATGACACATCATTTTTGAGTTGATTTTGCACCCACTTGACAACATCTCTTTGTCAAATTTCTCATGCCATTGTTTAGGTGATTGTTTTAATCCGTATAGGTGTGTGACTGAGTATGTATTTTTTTACCCATGATTACAATGTAACTTTAAGTGACTTTATTCATATACAAGAATATCAAAGATGAATTAATATTAATGTTGTGCCTCAGCTATAACGATGTACTCAGCTTCTATTGTGGATAATGAATACACCTATGCAATCTTGACTGCCATGACACAACTCCCCCTGCAAAAGTGTAGATGAATCCTGATGTAGATTTCCTACCATCAAGATCTCCTGCCATATTGTGGGACACAGAAACTGGACGAAGCATGTTGTCCCGGGCTCGCGGCCCGATTGGGAGTACGGGGTAGCCCGCGGGGGACTAAACCGGAGAATAATGGAGTCGCCACCCGGTGTGAACCGGGAAAATGAGATTTAAGGCCGCACTCACCCCTCGCAAGGGAAGACCTCAAACCATTGGGTTCGGAATGGTCCCTTACTTATGTCACTTGTAATGAAAGGATTTATGTAATAATTTAATCAAGCTTAAGTAACACTTATTTCCGAGAGTATCACGCTTCTAAATTCACATGTACAAAATAAAACTTGCACCTAAATTTCCATATATTTTACATCTAAGATTGCATGCTTGAAATTACATCAAAGTAGCAACGAACATACAACTTCATTGGCATATTGTATTCACGAAAGCACAAGTACACACACACCAACCACACAAGCACACATGTGAGCACTTTTCCAAGTGGTACGTGGAATTGTATCCCAAATACAGACCACACTACCGTCCATTTGGAATCAGCTACGGAATTTATGTCTGGGTTTCCATTCGATATACCACAAGAAATAATACTCAAATGCTATCATGACATAGACATATGAATTGTAATATGTTAAACCAAGAAAAAGGTAAATGATGCAACCAATGGGATAAACATGCTTTTCATTATGATGCGTACAAAGATAAGAATGACTATATGAGATTTCATAATACATGCATGAATGGTATAATTGGCTTTATGATGTGAGGAGTTGTGCTTGTAGTAAGCGGCTTAATAGCGGGCAATTTGCGTGAATTGAGTGATGGCGTTAGTGGATAATTAGGGTTCTTTTTTCACAGTTTTAGGGCAGTGAGTGCGTGTGATTGATGGCTTGAGGCGAGAGTGAAGGGTTTCTACGTGTGTATGGGCTGGTTCACGTGCCTAGGGTTCTATGCGTGGTATATAGGGATGTGCGGTTCACGGTTTGTTTCAGGCAGTGAGGGGTTGATATCGGCAATGATGAGTGTTAGATTTGTGCAGTTTTAGGTGTATTATGCGTGTAGGCTTGAGTTTTGGGGCATAGTCGTGAACATGTTTGTTGGTGTGAGGTCTGCTTGTGCTTATAGGCGTGAGGGCTGTAAGGATTTTGTGAGCAGTGTGCGTTGAAGGTGATGAAGGCAGATTCAAGGGCTGGCGATGGGCTAATTACGTGAGGTTATAGATGGTGCAGGTCAGTGGCGTGCTGGTGGCGATGAAGGTTTATGCATGCGTTGGTGTGGCTAATGGCTTGAAGCCAAGGGCATGTGAACATGGGTACACCAATGACAATAGGTCGAGCCAAGACAGGAATAGAAGATGCAATCAAATAGATGAAAGACAAGGCGAATATCGTGGTAAAGGTAGCCTTTTAGGCTTTTCTTCCCCCAAATGGTGAACCTTTTAATCCAACACAATAGGCCCATGCGCCTTTCGTTACAATATGTACAAAGATGAAGATAACTATATCAAACTTAGTATGCCCGACTGAACATATCTTGCATTCAACCGAACACACATCAATCGGTGCGGCAAAGCATCGTGGTAAAGGATTTTAACCCCTCCAATTAGGGGACCTTTCATCGCACTTACTAAGCCCATGCACTCAATTTCATCATGCATACAAAGAGTTAAAGACAATAATATTAAACTTAGTGTGTCCGATTGAACATATCTTGCATTCAACCGAACACACATCAATCAGTGCGGCGAAGCATCGTGGTAAAGGATTTTAACCCCTCCAATTAGGGGACCTTTCACCGCACTTACTCAGCCCATGCACTTGATTGCATCATGCACACAAAGAATTAAAGACAATAATATTAAACTTAGTGTGCCCGATTGAACATATCTTGCATTCAACCGAACACACATCAATTGGTGCGGCGAAGCATCGTGGTAAAGGATTTTAACCCCTCCAATTAGGGGACCTTTCATCGCACTTACTAAGCCCATGCACTCGATTGCATCATGCATAAACAAGTAACATGCAGAATTCAAATGACAAAAAAAAAAAATGAACCAAAGCAACATAAAACAAAAGAGAGTGCTGTTTTACTCAAGCGGTACGTGGAGTTGTATCCCGATTACAGATCATACTACCATCCATTCGGAATCGGCTATGAAATTTATGTCCGGGTTTCCATCCGATATATCGCGAGAGTTGACGCATCTCTCATTTTTATTCCAAAGCCACAACATACAATATCTCATGATCCATGCATATTTATCTACTCAAGGGCCACAACATGCAATTCAACATAACAATCATGCAAGCAATACTCAATAAATAATACAAATAAAACAAAAAACGAATTTGGAAAATACCCTCAGGTCTAACCTTTTTTGCCGACTTTCGGTCTTGCATTTCGCGGAGATCGGAAGGGTAAAGCTCCTCAACTTCTCTAGTTCACTGGTTTAGCGTCTTAGTTCACTGTTTTGCTGTTTTACTCGCTGTTTGGTCTCTGTTTTGTTGCTGATTTCGCTGTATTTCTGCTCACTGTTTCAGGTCACTGTTTTGTGTTTTAAGGGGTTGTTTTTGGGTGTTTTTAAAGGTTTTAAGTGCAGTTTTTTGTGATTGTTTAATGGTTAGATGTGCAGTTTTTGCTCACTGGTTTGGGGTATTTTAGGGACTGTTTGAAGGGTTAAAATTCGATGAAAGGGCTGCTGTTTTCTGAGACAGTTTATGCGTTCATGGGGGCGCTGTTTTGGTGGTTTGGGGCATAGATATAGCTGCTGTTTTAGGACTTATTTTGGTGATGTGTAGGGAGTCTACGGAGGTGGTTTTCAGTGGTTGTTAGGGGCTGTATTGGTGGTTGTAATGGCTATCAAATTTCGGCAATGGAGGGGGTGGAAGGTGGTGGTCTTCACGGCTAAAGAGGAAAAGATGAAGAGAAAAGTTTTATGTTCTTGCTTCTTTGTCTTAGGCGTGAGTTATGTGGTGTGTCTTCTTATTTTTTTGTTGTGATTTTCATGTGATGTGAGGGAATGAGGGATTTTGGGCGTGTATTAGAGAGAGTGGAGAGAAAAGGTGGCCAGGTTAGTGCATGTTTATATAGAAGATGGCTAGGGTTTTCTCATTTTCTCACAAGGAAAGGATTTAGTATTCAATTAGGATTTCTAAGAAAGGCATACACAAGATTGAGGGGGGGACAAATTATTTTAAATTAGGAAGTTGAATATCTAATTTGTGTTGATTTAGGAATACAATATTTTTTTAATTGGTTAGGATTGATTTAATTAGGCATAACATCTTTTTAATTTAGGTATATAACATATTTGATTTGTTTAAATTAGGCATGATTATATTTTTTGTTTTATTTAATTTGGTAAATGATTTAATTATTATTTTATTTAATTACATTATCTAATTAATATTCAACTTAATATTTGATTTAATTTGGGTGTGTATTAGGTAAATGGGCGTGTGGGCCTTAGTATGGGCGTGTGGGCCTTTTAGGTCAAGGCCAAGAGGCTTGCGGGGATTTTGGCCGAGGTTGTGAGTGTTTTGGGCCGGGAATAATTTTTAAAATGGAAAACCAACAAGTAACACGATGCTAAACCAACGAACTTAGTCCGAATATGAGTCAATTCTTGACTCCTCCATTCCGACTTCCGTTTCCCGCGGCTTTTGCGACTTAAAAGGTAGTGCCTCCAACTGAGACTCATCATCGGGTTTCACATGCAAAATGCAATGCCTACAGTCGCCCCCACTTTGATGGGACTTGTGCAGTGGTGACTTTGAACAATCCTATCAAAGTTTTGCCATGCATTTTCACTTACCTGGCTCGTCTGTTGCCTCGAGCTGAGTTGGTGCTACAGTGGACCTCGATCCTGGGATGCATCCCACTAACTGCACCTGACAACGGGGGCACATCGACCCAATACCGCTGACAATAGGGACCTCGCCATGAATATGATGATGTAGTGGGCACCTTGACCCTGGGCACGCATCTCGACCCGGAACTATAACCGACAACGGGGGCACCTCGACCCGAAACTATAACCGAAAATGGGGGCACCTCGACCCTGGGCACCTCGACCCAATACCGCTGACAATAGGGACCTCGCCCTCAAACTGATGATGTAGTGGGCACCTCGACCCTGGGATGCATCCCGGAACTACAACTGACAACGGGGGCACCTCGACCCTGGGTACCTCGACCCAACACTGCTGGCAAAAGTGGGCCTCGCCCATAAGCTGATAATAACGTGGGCCTCGCCTCTTGGGGCTCATCCCCAAAACTGAAAATACGTTGATGTTCTTTAGCTCATTTCTGCCGCTTTTTTTTTCTTCGAACCTGCGAACACAAAACAAAAACAAACACGAAAAGAATGCAATGTTACGTGTATGCATGAATGATTTTCCTAATCCATTGGGTTAGGTCTTCTGCCAATTCCTTTGGTGACTGATCGGTCTTTTCTCCCTCAGGAAAAGTACTGCTTCAATCTGTCCATGTTGATCGGCTCGGTGAACTCGTTTCCTTCCAAGTCTGACAACCTTACTGCCCCATTTCCCATTACCTTCTGCACTATGTAAGGTCCTTCCCAGTTAGGTCTGAATTTTCCTCTCGGATCTGTCGTCGACGGCCTCGACTGCTTAAGTACCAAATCACCATTTCTGATCTTGGTAGGACGCACTTTCTTGTTGAATGCCCGGGCTAGTCTCTTCTGATACAACTGCATGTGATACAAAGACTTCGTTCTCTTCTCATCCAATAGTACTAACTGATCAAACCTCTGTGCGGCCCATTCCCGTTCTGGTAATTCTGCCTCTGCTAATACCCTCATAGACTATATTTCCACTTCTACTGGCAATACTGCTTCCATTCCATAGACCAAAGAGTAAGGTGTGGCCCCTGTTGCTGTTCTTTCTGATGTTCTGTACCCCCACAAAACATACAGTAATTTCTCGGCCCAATCTTTGTAATTTTCTGTCATCTTGGCTAGAATCGTCTTTATAGTATTGTTGGCTGCCTCAACTGCCCCATTTGCCTGCGGCCTGTACGGTGATGACTTGTGGTGGCCTATCCCATACCTCTGTAACATTGCCTTCGTCTCTCCTTGAAACTGAACTTCGTTGTCTGTCACTACATGATGCGGCATACCATACCGACAAATGAGGTTCTGAGCTATAAACTTTGCCATTTGTTTTGCTGTAACATTATGGAATGATTCGGCTTCCACCCACTTCAAGAAGTAATCTACTGGCACTACTATGAAGCGATGCCCATTCGATGCATTCGGTCGAATTTCTCCATTCATATCAACTCCCCATGCTGAGAAAGGCCACGGCTCTGACAACTCGTGAAACTCTGTGAGCGGTAAGTGATTCAAATTACCGTGTGCTTGATAGTCATGACAATGCTTCACCATTTTCGCGCAGTCTGTTTCCATGGTTGACCAATAAAAACCTTGTCTCACTATCTTTCGGGACAGATTCAATCCGTTCATGTACGGACCACATACCCCGGCGTGTATTTCTTCCATTACATGTTGGGCTTCTTCCTTTCTCAAACACTTCAACTGAATACCGTTTACTTGCCTCTTGTACAAATCCCCTTTCAAAGTCACATACTGGGAAGCTAACTTCTGGATGGATATTCTGTCTTTTCTGTCTGCCCCTTCCGGGAGTTCACCATGTTGCAGATACCTCTGAATGTCATAATACCAAGGTTTACCGTCGTCGACCTCAACTTCCAGAATTCTTTCTATCTCATAAACAGGTATGCTTGCTGTTGCCAGTACCAATGGTCTCATCACTAACTTTTCTGGATTTTCCCAAGTCGCTGCAAGTGTAGCCAATGCATCTGCCATCTGATTCTTTTCTCTCGATAAGTGCTGAAACTTACACTCGGGGATAACCTGTGCCAACTTTCTGAGGTGAAAGAGGTAAGGCTTCAACCGTTCTTCTTTCAATTCCCATTCTCCTCGCATCTGCTGGACTACCAACATAGAATCCCCGTAGATTTCCACATTTTCGGCCTTCAATGCTATCAATGCTGTCAAACCAAAAGCACATGCTTCATACTCGGCCATGTTATTAGTCACTCTGAATGTCAATCTTTTGGCCAAAGGAAAAGTCTCTCCTTCGGGGGTCACTATGACGATCCCAATTCTGGCTCCCTTGTAATTTACTGCTCCGTCAAAATACATCTTCCATCTCTGAACTATTATTGCTTGGATCTCTTCATCTGGAAACTCAAACTTATACTGATCCCCCTCAACAGGTTGCAATGCCAGAAACTCTGCTACTGCTCGCCCTTTGTTCACTTTGGAGGTGAAATACTCAATGTCAAACTCTGTCAGTAATACCAACCATCTGCCCAATTTTCCCACTAGTGAAGGCACCGAATGAAGATATTTCAGAGGATTTTCCTTTGCCACTACCTGGATCTTGTAAGACTGGAAATAATGCCGCAACTTTCTGGAAGCCCATACCACTGCAAGATAGATCTTCTCAACTTCCTGATATCGAGCCTCATACGGGAGCATCTTCTTACTCAGATAGTAAACTGCATGTTCTACCCCTGTCTCATCTGCCTGTACCATCATTGCCCATAGTGCTTCTGATTCTATAGCCAAATACAATATCAAAGGTCTGCCCGGTCTCAGAGGTTTCAATACAGGTAGATTTACCAAGTACTCTCTGATTCTATCGAAGGCTGTCTGACACTGTTCATTCCATCTCACTGGCTGATCTTTTCTCAACAGTTTGAAGAGAGGCTTACATACCGATGTCAACTTGGCAATGAACCGACTGATGTACTGAATTTTTTCCAAGAATGCTCTGACTTCTTTTTCTGTCTTCGGTGCAGGCACTTCTGTGATTGCCTTGATCTTTTCGGAGTCTACCTCTATTCCGCCCATTCCCACTGTATGACCAAGTAATTTCCCTGATGTCACCCTAAACACACATTTCTTAGGGTTTAGCCGCAAATTGTATCTGTCAACTCTCTGAAGGAACCTTTCCAGTGCTTCAATATACCCAACCATTGTCTCTGATTTCACCATCATGTCATCCACATACACCTCAATCTCTTTGTGCATCAAGTCGTGGAAAAGTGTAGTGGCCATCCGCTGATAAGTAACCCCCGCATTCTTAAGACCAAACGACATAACCTTGTAGCAATAAGTACCCCACTCAGTAACAAATACAGTCTTATGCTTGTCTTCCTCAGCCATGAGAACCTGATTGTAACCTGAAAATCCATATGCAAATGAATACATAGCAGATAAAGCCGCACTATCAACCAGAACATCTATATGCGGCAGAGGAAAATCATCTTTTGGACAAGCCTTGTTGAGATCTCTGTAGTCTACACACATTCTGACCTTCCCGTCTTTCTTTGGCACCGGCACTATATTAGCCAACCACTCAGGATACTTTACAACTTCCAGGAACCCCACATCTATCTATTTCTTAACCTCCTCTCTGACTTTCTCAGCCCATTCTGGTCTCATCCGTCGGAGTTTCTGTTTCACTGGCCTCATATTCGGATAAGTTAGTATTGTGTGCTGGGAAATGTTTCTATCTACCCCAGGCATGTCCTCATAGGACCAAGCAAACACTTTGGCATATCTGACCAACACTTCTTCTAGTTTCTCTCTCTCTTCGGAGGTTACTTCACTTGCAATCAGAATTTCCTTGGGGTTTTCAAGTGTACCCAAGTTAAATGCAGTAGTTCTGGCTGAACTGATGTCAAATATGCTTGATTCGTGTAGTGTAAATGGAAATGATTCAGGCAAGTAAGCAAAAGAGATGTCTTTATTATTGGATAATGCAGAAGTACATTCAAAAAAATCAGGAAGGTAAATGTCTTCATCATCTATAGACACTTCTTCCTCTGCAACCAGGTTTTCCTCAGGTTTTTTGTCCTCTCCTAGAGTCAGGCTCTCCAACTTCATCAGTGCTTCCTCCCAATTCTCTTCTTCTTCTTTCACAATTTCTTCAACTATCGGCTTCTTACCCAACATATCCTGGAAGATCTCAAACCCAGGTACCACAATTCCATTAACTTCCACAGGTTCAGGCTCCCCTTGATATCCGGAAGCTTTCACAAAACATTCCATCAGTTTCAGGCCCTTTTTCTTGACCTTCAGCTTTTCTTCATCAGATTTGTACCCCAAACCCTTTCGAGTAGTCTTTCCTCTGAAATCTGGCAATGTTGAACCTTCACCTGGCTCAAACTTCATTTTTTTTCATGATCCTAGCCACCCTAGGAAACACCCATTCCTCCAAAGTAGCTGACACCTGAAACCTCGTGAAAGGTTGTATCTCCAAGGCAGCGACGACATTATCTAACTCAGCCCGGATAGTAACAACTCCTCCCTCATACGGGAACTTGATCATCTGATGTAAAGTGGAAGGCACGCCCCCAAGTTTGTGAAACCAAGACCTTCCCAACAATAAGGCGAAAGTAGCCGGGATGTCTAGTACTGTGAACTCAACCTCATCTTCAATCGGTCCTACCTTGACCATAGCCATAAAGGTACCCTCAACTCCCATTTTACTGTCATCATAAGCCTTAATAGTCATACTGGAGGGGTCCAAGTCTGTTGCTTTCATACCCAATCTTGCCAGAATTTTCAGCGGGCACACATTGATGGACGAACCCTCATCCACCATTACACATGAAGTTCTCTTGCCCCTCACCTCGGCCCTGATAAATAGAGGCCTGTTATGATTCCTCCCCTCTATTGGGAGTTCATACTCAGAAAAAGATATCTGCAAAGCTTCCTTCTGAACTGACCCAACAAACATTGCGGGGTTGGTGTCTTCCGGTACCACAATCTTACTCAAAGCCTCAACCATGGCTTGCCTATGCTCCCGAGATGCACATAACAGTTCCCAGATACTCACTTGTGCTCTAGTCTTCCTCAATTGCCTCAGCACTATATCCCCCTCAGTGTTTTCTGCAGTCTCAACCACTTCTCTACCATCTGTCAAAACTTCCTTACCCTTATCTGCCATATCATTGTAAAAACGACCACTGCGCGTCATTCCCCTTACTTCTTTCTCGTCACTGCTAGAGAAATCAAGTCAAAAGTTTTTTCCCTGCTCAGTCTCATCTTCACTAGTACTATCCCAGATTCCCAGGTAAAAGGCTTGGGAGTGGAAGGATTTTAGGACAAGGTTTTCTGGGAGGCCAGAATTGATCCTATAGGCTGGTGGTGGTACGGCACGGTAATTGGGTAAGGGGTTTCCGTGTGTGTCAGGCTGTTCTGTTTCTGGGTCAGGTATTTTCTTGGAGTCTATCAGGTCTTGGATTTCGTGGCGGAGTCGGGCACAATTGTCGGTGTCATGGCCCTTTTGTTGGTGAAAGTGACAGTAAAGGCTTAGGTTATAATGTGGTGCTAGGGGATTGGGTAATGGTTTGGCTTCCAAGGGTTTTAAGAGCCCTTGCCTCTTCAGTTTCTCTAGCACCTTTGACAGGGGTCTTTCCAAGTTGGAAAATCGCTGGTTCCGGTAGCGGCAATCTCTGCAGAAACGGGCTTTGTTCCCGATGTCCCCCCAATGGGCCTCATGTTCAGACCATAAAAATTTCTATTCTCGGCCTCTTCTTCTTCAATATCCATGACAGTTTCCCTCAACTGCCGAAAGTCTGCAATCATGGAGGTCATCCTCCTCAACTTGCTGTAAATGGAGGGCTTGGTACCCTTGATGATCATTTTAATCTGATCCTTCTCCGAAGGCCTAGTCTGCATCCTCAACAACTGACCCCTCCACCGGTCCACATACTCCTTAAAACTCTCCTCCGATTTCTGCTTACAATTCTCTAGATCATGGAGTGACAGATCGATCTCTAGGTCAGTGACTTACTGTTTCAGGAAGACATCAGCCAACTCCCTCCAATCTTCCTTCACTTTCTTCTCCAAACTGTGGTACCATACCACAGGAGCTCCCTCAAGCGACATTCCAAACATCTTCTGCACTTGGCGTTGAGACAGACCAACTGAACTTATGACTGATACAAACTGTCGGAGATGCACCCTTGGATCCCCATTCCCGTTAAACTTAGCCATATCAGGCATTTTGAACTGTGCCGGAAACTGTTCCTCGAAAGTCAGTGTGTCATAATCCAGCAAATCCTCATTCTTACCCCTCATCTTGCGGGTAACTGACTCAACCTGATCCCGAAGTTTCTGTAACTCTGCCTGAGACCCAGATACTCTGTCTGCTGCATATTTTCCATATCATCATCAAAAGTGGGGATATCATCCCCCAATCTCTTCGGAGGTTCCTCTTGCCTCACATCCCTGGAACTAACCCCAGCATGAGACCCAGCTATACCAGCCACAGTAGTAGTCAAAGCTTGCAACTGTTCAGTGACCTTGGCGAGACCATTCTCTAACTGATCCATACGGGATATCTCATTACCAGATTCACTCATGACTGTTACTATTCTTTTAATGAGCCTTGTTCATTCTCTAACCCAAACGGTATCTATGATGTCTTTTTGAGACATAGAAGGTGTTAACATGACATATGTATGTATGAGGTGCATGAGATACATGTAACATATATAACATATTGAATCAACTAAAATCTTCAAAAAAATCGGCCCATTATCATTTTAGAAGCTTTTGGACTAACTGTCATAGGAGTGAACCCGTCCCAGTTTAAATGGCCTAACGAGTTCACATCTCATGGAAAAGAGCCCAACTAAATCCAAATGGTAATGTTCTAAACATAAGCACAAAATAGCCCATCAACACTTAGAAGCCTTTGGCCCAATTGTCATAAAATACGTTCTTGTCCCAGTTTAAATGGCCCAACAAGCCCATATCTCATGACAAATGGTCCAAATGAATACAAACGACGATGTTCCCAAACACAAGCATAGAAGAAAGATAATGCAAACATAACGTAATAATTTCTACATAATGGCCCATCGACATTTCAGAAGATTTGGGCCTAATAGTCATAAGGTACGAACTCGCCCCAGTTTAAATGGCCCAGCAAGTCCGCATTTCTGATAATAGTCCAACTGCATCCAAATGAGGATGGTCCACAAGCACATGCTCAAGGAAATAATTGTTACTTTAGCCATACAAACCCGGTCTATGGGTGGGTTAGTAAGAGTATAGACAAAGCCTCTCACCGGCGAAGGATAGCCCACAATTAAGTCTCCCCATTCAAGGGTTCGAGCGACCAAGTGAGCGCACCCTTTTTTACACACTAAGGTACATGCCAATGAGCTATGGTGTGTGACGGACTGTCAAATGGATTTCCCGTTGTAGATTCCCCAGAGGGAAGGTGGAGCGAGGCTCACTTAAATACCCAAGCCTCTTAGGCTCTTATCGCTTGGTGTCAGGAATAAACAACGAGTCCTCCAAATTAGTCCGTCACAATAGGCTACGAGTAGATGGCTATCTAGGTGCCTTCACAGCTTTTCCTTCTAGAAAGGTAGTGAGTGAAGGAAGACACCAAACCATTACCTAGCCTCAAAATGCCTTTGATTAAACCCCTATTTCATCCACTATAGACACGGTCAATTAGAACATAAATCCAAACATTACAAGACAATATTTCGGGGTCGATTCTCTATCCCCAGTGGAGTCGCCAGACTGTGGGACACAGAAACTGGACGACGCATGCTGTCCCGGGCTCGCGGCCCGGTTGGGAGTACGGGGTAGCCCGCGGGGGACTAAACCGGAGAATAATGGAGTCGCCACCCGATGTGAACCGGGAAAATGAGATTTAAGGCCGCACTCACCCCTCGCAAGGGAAGACCTCAAACCGTTGGGTTCAGAATGGTCCCTTACTTATGTCACTTGTAATGAAAGGATTTATGTAATAATTTAATCAAGCTTAAGTAACACTTATTTCCAAGATTATCATGCTTCTAAATTCACATGTACAAAATAAAACTTGCACCTAAATTTCCATATATTTTACATCTAAGATTGCATGCTTGAAAGTACATCAAAGTAGCAACGAACATACAACTTCATTGGCATATTGTATTCACGAAAGTGAAAGCACACACACCAACCACATAAGCACACATGTGAGCACTTTTCCAAGTGGTACGTGGAATTGTATCCCAAGTACAGATTGCACTACCGTCCATTCGGAATCGGCTACGTAATTTATATCTGGGTTTCCATCTGATATACCACAAGAAATAATACTCAAATTCTATCATGACATAGACATATGAATTGTAATATGTTAAGCCAAGACAAAGGTAAATGATGCAACCAATGGGATAAACATGATTTTCATTATGATGCGTACAAAGATAAGAATGACTATATGAGATTTCATAATACATGCATGAATGGTATAGTTGGCTTTATGACGTGAGGAGTTGTGCTTGTAGTAAGCGGCTTAATAGCGGGCAATTTGCGTGAATTGAGTGATGGCGTTAGTGGATAATTAGGGTTCTTTTTCACGGTTTTAGGGCAGTGAGTGCGTGTGATTGATGGCTTGAGGCGAGAGTGAAGGGTTTCTACGTGTGTATGGGCTGGTTCACGTGGCTAGGGTTCTATGTGTGGTATATAGGGGTGTGCGGTTCACGGTTTGTTTCAGGCAGTGAGAGGTTGATCTCGGCAGTGATGAGTGTTAGATTGTGGCAGTTTTTAGGGGTAATTGTGCGTTAGGCTTGAGTTGGGGCAGGGCCGTGAACATGTTTGTTGGTGTGAGGTCTGCTTGTGGCTTATAGGCGTGAGGGCTGTAAGGATTTTGTGAGCAGTGCGCGTTGAAGGTGATGAAGGCAGATTCAAGGGCTGGCAAGGGGCTGGTTACGTGAGGTTATAGAGGGTGCAGGTCAGTGGCGTGCTGGTGGCGTTGAAGGTTTATGCATGCGTTGGTGTGGCTAATGGCTTGAAGCCAAGGGCATGTGAACATGGGTACACCAATGACAATAGGTCGAGCCAAGACAGGAATAGACGATGCAATCAAATAGATGAAAGACACGGTGAATATCGTGGTAAAGGTAGCCTTTTAGGCTTTTCTTCCCCCAAATAGAGAACCTTTTAATCCAACACAATAGGCCCATGCGCCTTTCGTTACAATATGTACAAAGACGAAGATAACTATATCAAACTTAGTACTGAACATATCTTGCATTCAACCGAACACACATCAATCGATGCGGCAAAGCATCGTGGTAAATGATTTTAACCCCTCCAATTAGGGGACCTTTCATCGCACTTACTAAGCCCATGCACTCGATTGCATCATGCATACAAAGAGTTAAAGACAATAATATTAAACTTAGTGTGCCCGATTGAACATATCTTGCATTCAACCGAACACACATCAATCGGTGCGGTGAAGCATCGTGGTAAAGGATTTTAACCCCTCCAATTAGGGGACCTCGATTGCATCATGCATAAACAAGTAACATGCAAAATTCAAATGACAAAAAAAAAATAAATGAACCAAAGCAACATAAAATAAAAGAGGGTGCTGTTTTACTCAAGCGGTACCTGGAGTTGTATCCCGAGTACAGATCATACTACCGTCCATTCAGAATCGGCTATGAAATTTATGTCCGGGTTTCCATCCGATATACCGCGAGAGTTGACACATCTCTCATTTTTATTCCAAAGCCACAACATACAATATCTCATGATCCATGCATATTTATCTACTCAAGGGCCACAACATGCAATTCAACATAACAATCATGCAAGCAATACTCAATAAATAATATAAATAAAACAGAAAACGAATGTGGAAAATACCTTCAGGTCTATCATTTTTTGCCGACTTTCGGTCTTGCGTTTCGCGGAGATCGGAAGGGTAAAGCTCCTCAACTTCTTCGGTTCACTGGTTTAGCTTCTTAGTTCACTATTTTGCTGTTTTACTCGCTGTTTGGACTCCATTTTGCTGTTGTTTTCGCTGTATTTCTGCTCACTATTTCAGGTCACTGTTTTGTGTTTTAAGGGGCTGTTTTTGGGTGTTTTTAAAGGTTTTAAGTGCAGTTTTTTGTGATTGTTTAATGGTTAGATGTGCAGTTTTTGCTCACTGGTTTGGGGTATTTTAGGGACCGTTTGAAGGGTTAAAATTCGATGAAAGGGCTGCTGTTTTCTGAGGCAGTTTATGCGTTCATGGGGGCGCTGTTTTGGTGGTTTGGGGCATGGATATAGCTGCTGTTTTAGGACTTGTTTTGGTGATGTGTAGGGAGTCTACGGAGGTGGTTTTCAGTGGTGGTTAGGGGCTGTATTGGTGGTTTTAATGGCTATCAAATTTCGGCAATGGAGGGGGTGGAAGGTGGTGGTCTTCACGGCTAGAGAGGAAAAAATGAAGAGAAAAGTTGTATGTTCTTGCTTCTTTGTCTTAGGCGTGAGTTATGTGGTGTGTCTTCTTATTTTTTTGTTGTGATTTTCATGTGATGTGAGGGAATGAGGGATCTTGGGCGTGTATTAGAGAGAGTGGAGAGAAAAGGTGGCCTGGTTAGTGCATGTTTATATAGAAGATGGCTAGGGTTTTCCTTATCTCACAAGGAAAGGATTTGGTATTTAATTAGGATTTCTAAGAAAGGCATACACAAGATTGAGAGGGGGACAAATTATTTTAAATTAGGAAGTTGAATATCTAATTTGTGTTGATTAGGAATACAATTTTTTTTAATTGGTTAGGATTGATTTAATTAGGCATAACATCTTTTTAATTTAGGTATATAATATATTTGATTTGTTTAAATTAGGCATGATTATATTTTGTGTTTTATTTAATTTGGTAAATGATTTAATTATTATTTTATTTAATTACATTATCTAATTAATATTTAACTTAATATTTGATTTAATTTGGGTGTGTATTAGGTAAATGGGCGTGTGGGCCTTAGTATGGGCGTGTGGGCCTTAGTGTGAGCGTGTGGGCCTTTTAGGTCAAGGCCAAGAGGCTTGCGGGGATTTTGGGCCGAGGTTGTGAGTGTTTTGGGCCGGGAATAATTTTTAAAATGGAAAACCAACAAGTAACACGAAGCTAAACCAGCGAACTGAATCCGAATATGAGTCAATTCTTGACTCCTCCCTTCCGACGTTCGTTTCCCGCGGCTTTCGCGACTTAAAAGGTAGTGCCTCCAACTGAGACTCATCATCGTGTTTCACATGCAAAAATGCAATGCCTACAGTCGCCCCCACTTTGATGGGACTTGTGCAGTGTGTGATTTTGAACAATCATATGAAATTTATGCAATGCATTTTCACTTACCTGGCTCGTCAGTTGCCTTGAGCTGAGTTGGTGCTGCAATGGACCTCGATCCTGGGACGCATCCCACTAACTGCACCTGACAACAGGGGCACCTCGACCCTGGGCACCTCGACCCAATACCGCTGACAATAGGGACCTCGCCCTGAATATGATGATGTAGTGGGCACCTCGACCCTGGGCACGCATCTCGACCCGGAACTACAACTGACAATGTGGGCACCTCGACCCTGGGCACCTCGACCCAATACCGCTGATAATAGGGACCTCGCCCTCAAACTGATGATGTAGTGGGCACCTCGACCCTGGGACGCATCTCGGAACTACAACCGACAACGGGGGTACCTCGACCCTAGGTACCTCGACCCAACACCGCTGGTAAAAGTGGGCCTCGCCCATAAGCTGATAATAACGTGGGCCTCACCTCTTGGGGCTCATCCCCAAAACTGAAACTGCGTTGATGTTCTTTAGCTCATTTCTGCGGCTTTTTTTTCTTCGAACCTGCGAACACAAAACAAAAACAAACACGGAAAGAATGCAATGTTACTTGTATGCATGAATGATTTTCCTAATCCGTTGGGTTAGGTCTTCTGCCAATTCCTTTGGTGACTGATCGGCCTTTTCTCCCTCAGGCAAAGTACTGCTTCAATCTGTCCACATTGATCGGCTCGGTGAACTCGTTTCCTTCCAAGTCTGACAACCTTACTGCCCTATTTCCCATTACCTTCTGCACTATGTAAGGTCCTTCCCAGTTAGGTCTGAATTTACCTCCAAGGGACCACAAACATCAGAGTACACCAGACTGAGTAACTCTGATTTTCTTGTAGAAGAGAAATTGAAAGAGACTCTGTGTTGCTTACCGTAAAGACAGTGATTGCAAGGATCCAGAGCAGCATTTTTGGAGACAGAGATTAGATCCTTCTTTTTCAAGGTAGACAACCCCTTTTCACTAATGTGACCGAGTCTCTGGTGCCATAGATTCTGAGAAGCCTCTGGTTCAGCTACATTGAGACTTT